>CAXIUB010000058.1:0-17640 GCA_964034835.1 Muscina levida | reverse complement strand
AAACCGGTTTACGGTTTTTCGGTTTTGGTTTTGAACACCCTAGTGGTGGTTTATTAGTTAAGTGTAAAAAATGGCTTATCTATATATATAAAAGGCTTGGGTGACTGACTGATCACCCCCCAGCCCAAACGGCTAAAGCCAGAACCGTGAAATGTATAATTTAGGCTTCTTTTATGATGTAGGCGCGCACTATGAAGGGATTTTTGTAATTTCGGACTGCAAGGAGGTAAAATGGGTGTAGCACCGCCCCATACAACTGGATTTTTAAAATGGCTGTATCTTTTAAACCATTGTATGTACGAAGTCGAGATTTGGTACGTATATCGGTCTTATAAGAACTTGTTTGTGGAAAGTGGCCGTTGCCGCACCCCTTTTTAAAAAATAGTTATATTGGCCAAATAAATGGACCGATTGCAACTGAATTTTCTTTGTTTGATACTGTCCATAGGCCTCTATCATAGGCTACATGAAAACATAATTAGACAAAGGGGCGTGGTACCGCCCACACAAACCGAAATTTCAATCGGTCAAGAGCCATTTGAGGTATGAAGATGAGATTTGCGACATATGTAAATGGTACATAGGGGATTACGTCTCGCTGGAAAATGGACGGTGACACGCCCCTTTTGAAAAAATCGTTATCTGGGCGAAATAAATGGACCGATTGCCATGAAATTGTCACTGTGTAGTACTATACGTATGGCCTCTGTCGTAGGCTTCATGAAAACATACTTAGTCATAGGGGTGTTGTAACGACTCGCAGGGACCCTACCACCTCCGAAGATGTGCGCACATTTCATTGGATGACCCACGTACATTCCTAAACGGAAGTTCCCTTAACTTTTCATGGACTAAAAACTAGTTAATGTTTCATTTTAAAATTTTATTCAACAAAATATCTTAGCATTGAGATTCATATTAATATTTCAAAGTAAACTAAATATTTAAGTTTTAATATTGTGATTGATATATTTAAATTCAAAATTGTTGGTAAATTAAATATCGTTTGTTAATTAAAATTATTGGTGAATTAAAAAAATTATCTGTAAATTAAAAACTATTTGTAAATTAACGAACTTAAGTTAAATATGACAAGTGTTTTGGTTTATAAAAGAACATATTCAACACACTTTAACCGCATATTATTTTTAATTATTAGTAATACTCACAGTTTTATTTTCTGGATCCTTCGCCGACAAGCGCTTGCAGACAGGAACAATATGTTGAAAAAAAGTTATTATGGCAGAGCGGCAAAATGTGTTGCACAGTTTTTGGTTTAAAGTATTTCCAAAATGTGTATCGATACATATATAGTTTAATATATGAAAAAAATTTAATGTTCTGGTCAATTCCGGAAATTGCTGGAATGTTCAAATCGTAAAATTTCTTAAATAGTCATCTTAATAACCGATGTCGTGATAACATTTTTCAGAAGGACAAATATTCGAAAATTTGGTTATTAGGCGCCCACAGAAGTAGCCATTAATGCCCCTTGCCGCTATTCGGGTTTTTCCCTCTCAATTCAAAGGTACTTGGAATGTTGGGTGTGCTTGAACTGTTTCGTAAAATATTGAAACCTTCCAGGAGGCTCTCAGGCTCTTAACAAAATCGATTTGGCCGTGGAGTTGTTTCAATACGTCTTTTCAGGTCTTCCGCAGCTTTTCTACCAACGTACTAAATTCTCTTAGGTGCTTGTATTCACAAATTCCCAAATCGTTGCCCATAACAAGGGAATTCCAAAAGATTTTCAAAAACGATATTAGTGGAACTTTTCGAAATTCAGGCGGATACGTTTTACCGTTTTTAAATTATTTTTAATATTTCGTCTCTTCCAATCGAAATCCAAAAGCCAACTGTTACTCTCGCTCAGACCAAATGCCTTAAGGTAGAGTTACGAAAATGTACATAGAATTGATCCATCTCAAATTAAAAAGCCGCCAGGTGGGTATTTTACAATTTCGAACATTTAGGGGAAAAAAGGGCGAAAAGGAAAAAGCTGGTACCATCACCTATACCAAACGGCTAAAGCTTTAATCGTATATGGTCAAGTTTCCTATAGAATTAGAGGGGGTATCAGTCCATTTTATTTGTGCGATACGAAAGTATATTTTAAAATTCGTACTTCTAGGGGGTGTTCGTTCCTTTGCAGTTTACCTGTACTGCTAAAATTCTTAAGAAGATCGGGTGAAGCAATGCGAGCCGGGAAGGCTAGTATATATACAGTCGAAACTATATATAACGAATTCCAAACTACTGGATATTTACTTCGCTATCCCCTTTCTGTTTTTTTTCATCCGCAATGTTCAAATTTCTGAATACACCATCTGGCGGGTATCTAATTCTATAGGGAGCAATGCTAAATACATTTTCGTAGATCTACTTTTAGTTATTTGGTCTGGGCGATTGTACCAGTTTAATTGCTTTTCAGTATTTTTACAACTTAAGAACGAATTTCGAAAAATTAATTAACATTGTACAACTAAAACATTCACTTCAATTTTTAAGACTTATCCTTTAGCCGTTTAGTACCAGTTTTATTCATTTTCGGCCTTTTTACCCCTAAAAGGTAGGAATTTCTAAAACCCTCCTTGCTTCGTTGTAATTCCATGGGGAGCAAGCCCATAAAATTATCATAATTACATCCCTTTTCGATATTTTTTACCCAGAAATTACGGATTTCGAAAAAAACCTTCAATCCAATTTGAAAGTGAGCATGTCCATATCAATTTTCGCGATTAAAGCTTTAACCGATTCGTCTGTGTTTATCCCTTATTGGTAATGTTTACACCCTAAAGTACGCATTTTCCAAAATCCATTCTTAGCTGACGTTTACTCGAAAAGGAGAACAACTACCCCAAATTTCATCATCCTATCTACTGCCATTTCACACAATCAGTTAGTTAACCAATTTGAAATATACGAAATTGTAATTACAATAGTTCTATTTATATGACCAACATAACAATTGTTTCAAAAGGGGCGTGGCACTGCCCATTTCCCAGCGGGACGTAATCCCCCATGTACCATTTACTTATGTAGCAAATCTCATCTTCATACCTTTAATGGTTCGCGAAATATGACCGCTTCAAATTTTGGTTTGTGTGGGCGGTGCCACGCCCCTTTGTCTAGGTTTGTTTTCATGTAGCCTATGATAGAGACCCTACGGATAGTACTACATAGTCCAAATTTCATTGCAATCGGTCCATTTGTTTCGCCCAGATAACGATTTTTTCAAATAGGGCGTGGCACCGCCCTTTTTTCAGAGAGACGGGTTCGTCTTCGTATCAGTAACATATGTAGCAAATCTCATCTACATACCCCTAATGGCTCTTAAGATATGACCGATTGAAATTGAGGCTTGAGTGGGCGGTGCCACGCCCCTTTGTTTAAATATGTTCCCATGTAGCCTATGATAAACGTCCTATGGGCAATATCACACAAAGAAAATATAATTACAATCGGACCATTTATTTGGCCAATATAACTATTTTTTTTTAAAAGGGGCGTGGCACCGCCCACTTTCCTTAAACAAAATATTTTTTCTTATACGTCCAATATACGTACCAAATCTTGACTTCGAACCTATTATGGCTTAAAAGATACATTCATTTAAAAATTCGAGTTGTATGGAGCGGTGCCACGCCCATTTTACCCCTTTGCAGTCCGTATTTCTAAATATCCCGTCGGGTCTATGAAATAACTCCCACAAAATAAATAAGTCCCACTTTTAAAAACGAAATAAGTCCCACCAAAAATTGTTATTTTGAAAGTGGGAGTAATTTCGTTTTTAAAAGTAGGACTTATTTCGTCAATTGGTGGGACTTATTTCGTTACGCGTTTTTATTTTAAGTGGGACTTATTTCGTTTTGAGTGGGAATAAATTCGTTTTGTAAAGTGGGAGTTATTTCATACCCCTAAATTTATATATTGGTGGGATTTATCTCGTTTTAAGTGGAACAATATTCCCTTTTACATAATATTTACAGAAAGGTGTTATGATTTCATTATTACAGTTCGGTCCACATAACTTTTCAGTTTTCGATTCTGAAATCCGCACTACGTCTGCAATAGAAGCCTACAATAGCGTCATAGGAAAAAGCATTCCAAAGAAGGCTATTTTTTTAAAATTTGTAGCATTTTTACAGATGCAAGATTTTGAAAAAGTAAGACAATTTGAACTATTGATGAATACCAATGGTAGTGTGCGAAAAAAGCGTATTAAAAAGTCCTGTGCTTTGAAAGCAGATATGATTTCGAAATTCAAGAATGATCTCTTACAAGGTACTATAACTCCTTCTAAATTCCTAGACCAACTGGTGTAATCAAAAAATAATTTAATTGTACAAATGGAGCCTGATGAAGATCTTTTTGGAGAATTATCATATTTCGAAGAGGACATTGAAGACGAGTCGTTAAACCATATTGAAACCAACCAGGATACAATTAATAATAATATGTGTGTGGTTTGTTTCATAAAGCAGCCAAATATCTTATTTTTTTCTTGTAAGCACTTGAAAATTTGCAGTGAATGCTGTCTTACAATGCAAACTCACAAAATTGATCAAACCAGTAAACTAGTATGTCCATTCTGTCGTGCAGAAGTTCATGAAACCCTTCAAATATTTATCTGATAAATAAATGATTTTTTTATGGAGGGTGCGATAGAGCCATGAAATATAAAGCCATTGTGGCTTTATTTCTCATTTTTTTCTTATGCAAAAAGTTATATATTGGACATTTCGTAAAAGGGACAACCATAATTTTTTGTCCTTATCTCTCATGGCTCTCCTTTTTTGTTTATTAATTACTTTATACTTACTATAATAAAAAAAACTTTAAAGAAATGTGTACAAATGGGTAACGAACTTAACTACAGGAAAAACATTATTAAAAAAAATTGTTGACGTACTTACGTATGAATGTGTTTTATTATATTTTTAGTAGGAAGTTGGAATTCGTGTTCCATGTTTTTTAATATCACCATTACAAAATACAACTAATCCCAATGTCACGTTAAAACTATAATACCGTCTACCATGCACTGGATCTTCAAGGTATTTATAAAGGTCGATAATTTTAATCTGATGGTCCTTCCAAAACGCTTTCCTTAATCCATTTACGAATCCAAACGTTGTTACTAGTAGGCGTTCTCTATACGTTCCTTGACCGAAAAAAGAATTAATAATAAATTCTGGAACTCTATCAAAATTCGTAAAATCCATTCCACTAAGAAGCCTTCAGCGAGCTTGCATACGATTTTTCTTAATTATTGCTCTGCTTTGATTATTCATATTATTCGACGTGTGTTTTTTTCAAAGAGTAAAATACTTCTTATTTGAAATCGCATTAAACAGTGAAAAAGTGGGACTTATTTCGTTTATGAAAGTGGGACTTAATTCATTTTAGAAATATATTATTCAAGGGGGAGTTATTTCATTTTGAGTGGGAGTTATTTCATTTCAAGTAAATTTTTAAATCATTTCATTTTGGTGGGACTTATTTCGTTTTCAAAAGTGGGACTTATTTCGTGGGAGTTATTTCATTTTTTTAAGCAATTTTTGGTGGGACTTATTTCGTTTTTAGAAGTGGGACTTATTTCGTGGGAGTTATTTCATAGACCCATCCCGTCTTAGTACGCGCCTACGTCATAAAAGGAACCTACATTCTAAATTTCACGGTTCTAGCTTCAGCCGTTGGGGCTGGGGAGTGATCAGTCAGTCACCCAAGCCTTTTATATATATAGATTAAAAAAATGGGTGTAAAAGTGGGCGTGGTCTAAAAAAAGTACCCTATAAGTCATGCCAGAGTCCCAGTTAGATGCTGTGAAAATTTCAGGAAGATCGGTCCAGAGGTTTGGTTTCCTATAAGGTACAAACAAACAAACAAATAAATAAACAAACACACATTCAATGTTATATATATAAAGCAGGAAAAAGTTTTGGAGAAAATAAATAGAAGCCTAGCCGCGCCCCTTCTGTTACCTCCCCTACAAATGTACCACTCCGCCCACTTTAGAAATCGAGTAATAATATCAATATACTACAAAATTTTATGTTTTACTTAGGGTGAGGGTATATATAAGTCGGGTTGCCCGACTAAAACTTTCTTACTGGCTTTGTCTGTCGTAGTCATTAACGTCTTCATGGTATACGTTAGAGAATGTACTTCGGAGTCATTTTCATGATACAGGATACATCATCATAACTTTGTTTCTAAATTGCTAAAGTTGCGTCAGTTAAACGTATAAAATTACGTACTTAAATTTTTTTGTAACGATAAAAATTCAGAAGTGATATGCCCAATCGCTGCCAGCTATTATCTTGTAGAAATCAATTGCATTATACTCTCATTTCTTTTAGTTACTATGACCTACGATAATAGATAAATACATGTGGAACATGTCCACGACCCCTTTTATGGTCCACAAAGGATATTCCTGTACTAGTATAATATCCACACAGGCAAAAAACTGTTATATAAAGATACAAATGTATCTAAGCATACACTCAGTTAACTTAAGTACACACAAGTAACACTCTCTGGAATAAGTGCAAGTATATTCTCTTGGGTTTGAAACTCCTTATAACGCTAACGAGCGTTATATAATATTCCCAGCATACTAAGAGATAACATTGGAAAAAGCAACGAAAAGAGCAACATTAGTTTGAGAGCGACATAGCGAGAGAGAGCGCGCGAGAGGTAAACAATAAAGTATACGCTGACGAACGACTGAGACCAATAAGCTTTCGTTTTATAGCTGACTTTCAAATTCATCGCCAAATGGTGGCGTTAAAAACGAAGTTAACTTTTTTTTGGTAGTTGCATATTGTGGTTCTTATAGTACGCACGCAGTCCCCCCATTGTAATGGATTTTTATAACGTTCTTTAATGTCCTTTTATTGTTATTGTTGTTTGCTTTCTGAGTTCGGCGGTACTTGTCAACAAGCGTAGCATAAAAAAATAGGAAAAATATTTGCATTTGTACTTTCGGCGGTTTGTCCTATTATACCGTGAGCCAAAATAAAAAAAAGCAAAAAATAAAAAATAACATAGTAATACCCGTGGAGAAATTGCCAAAGGAAAAACCGAAAAAAGTGAAAAATCCAAATGAAAAGTATGTGTGAAAAATGAATGGAGCAAAGCCAAAATAAGATTTGCTTTCGGTGGTTTTTGCGGAAACGAAAAAGTGATTAATTGAAAAAGTAAACAAACCCCAAGTGTTTACATAAGTGGAAAGCAGAAGTGGAAGGAAAATAGAAATTGAAACTTACAAATGAAATAGAGCAAATGTAATTGAATTTAAAGAGTAGTAGAATATAAAATGATATAATAAATAAATAAAGCACAAAATGAATTAACGTAATGGATAAATTTCTATAAAATCTAGAACATGAAAAAGCACTCTGTACAAAACATCATAAAAGTCAATGTTCAAATCAATCTTATATTGCTGTGGCAGATTTGCATCATACCGTACCATATAAATTTTCTATGGCGCTCTCAAAACAAATAACCTTACAACATACTCTAACACCTCATTATCCTAAAAATTCATTGAATTGTTAACAAAATGTCTATTTAAAACAAAAAATAAATTGTGCGGTTTCAAGCTTCAATTTGACTCTTCTACAACTAACGTTAATGATAATAACACTAATTATATCACATTCATGACACAAGTCTAGTATAACATTTTGTTAGGTGTGTAATTAAAGGACTCGTTCATGCATGTGTGCCCATGTGCAGGTATGGGTCATTAACAAGTGTGGCTGTGTGCGTGCATATGTATGCGTGTGTGTGTTAGTGCGTGTATTTGATGTTGGCATTCGTGTGAGAATGTTAAGTATCTCATGGTTAACATTTGCTTTAATTGCTTTTATATCTAAAAACGACATTGTAATAATATTTTAATAGACCACATAAGCATAAAATGAAAATATAAAGTCTAACATTTGCCTAAGGGCTCAAATCGAAAGTTTCCTGCGTGAGCGCTGTGCTGTTTGCCGATTTGTGGCAAAGCCACGGTTGCAAAATATTTTGTTTGCCTAAAGACTTGATGGCGCTTTTGGCGGCATTTTGTTTTTTTTTTAATATAAACATAAAGATGAAAATTTATTGCGTGCATAAAATCGATATATCGACACTAAGGAAAAAAATGTTGTTTGTTTAATAAGGAGGATTCTGAAGTGGATTTGTGGTTACTAGTGACTAGGGGGAGAATTAGAAGTTGCTTCGGTTTTACAGGTTGTGATGTGGACATAAGACAGAGGATTTTTTTTGTTTAATTGTCTTTTGGGTACACTTTAATGAATAACAGGTTTAAAGAAAAACTATTTGATTTTTTTAATGGTTTCTGGAATACAAATATTAGTCGCTTGTTACCTTATGGGTGCTCTATCAGAATAAGTTTACAGACATCTTAAAGGTATAGTACACTTCTTATGACAAACCAAGGTTATATTAATTTCCCCCATAATATTGTAATATTTGCGTCATATAGTCCTGACTTTAAGTTCTCATTAATGTAATTGCAGAAATATGACAATAATATTTTTTCCAGTTTTTAGGTTCAAGATTTTCTATTCTATTTTCCAAAGCATACGAAACTGGTGGTTATAGTAACAGACTGACCAACATTTTATTTCATTCTATTTTCTAAAGCATACGAAACTGGTGGTTATCGTAACAGACTGACCAACATTTCACAGTAGGTTCGCGTTGAATTATTTTCTAGAAATAATAATTGAGGATGAATATAATAAAAATATAATACAGAAGTTTTAAAATTTGTCGCATGAACACATAGATAAAATTGCCCAAGACACTATTCAAATTCCATTTTTTTAAAAACAAATTTGTTTTATCAAGTTCGAAGTTTAGTATGCAAAATACCATAAAAGGCATGGCTAACTCATTCTGCTGCAGTATTAACCTATAGTCTATTTTGTTTTTTTTTTCAAGAAACTTTGATATGATCTACAATTAATGTTTTGAATCTACTTGAGGCCACGCTAAAACAACTTTTGATAAATATATAGAAAATTTTATTCTTTTATTTCTTTTACTTAAAAACTTAATCCGCTCTATTAAATACCGACGAAATATAGTTATATATTACAAATACACATTAATCTTAAGTTTTGGTTTGATTTTTAAAATATAAATTGTACAGGGTGGTGCACCAATTGTGCAAAATAAGAATTTCAAATATAATTTTTTTTAACCAAAGTATTTCATTTTTTTTATTGTACAGAAATTAAATTTTATTTTATATAACTAATAGGTTTGGAAGATTATAGACCGTTTCTGATCTTCATGCTCATCCACGCCGACGCCAGATTAGGAAAAAATCATTCATTGCGGCCTATACGGTTGAAGTCGACAACGCCTATATTATTGTTTTAATGGACTATTTAAATTAAGTCAAATTCATTGGTTTCGGTTAGTACATCTCTTGCCTGACATAACAATTCTGGTTGCTTGACAAAACAATTCTGGTGTAAACCCGGTGACCGCCATAACCGGTCTGGCTATGTCTGCAATTGCTCCATCTTTCTAGAGCCAAATGCTGTTGAAGCAGATACGAATTCGACATATTTATGGATATAAAAAAACTTCTTTAACTTCTTTAAATAACGGTCCTCATTGGCTGTTACTGTTACACGTAGCACGATTAGTGCGCCACCCTGATAAGACCTTATTAATGGCTTTATACAAATTCTTAACTATACTTCTAACCCCGTTTTTTTTGGCTATAAATATTGCATTTTAGGCTGACATAAAAGAGCCAAGTTTTCAGCATCTTTCTTTGCGACGTGAAGAAATAACTTAAGATCGACTTTTTTAAACTCATCCTTAGAGATTAGGGTATATATTATATGATACGAAAAAAGTGTTACGCACAAAGAGAGACGAGTTATGCACGAATCAAATTTTTTTCAGGACTTTAAAAAAAATTCAATTGAGCCATGTCCGTCTGTCTCGCTGGTTGGCTGGCTGGTGGGCAGAATAAATCGAGTAAACCTTAGATGATCCATATACAAATTTACTAATATTATTAATTTTCAAAATGTTGTAAATATTTGCAATAGCCTTAACACTTCTGGCAGCTCACATACAAAATTAACTATTTTTTGTAAAATAAATAATACTTCCTATCTGACAAAAGAAGGATATGGGTAATTCCAGCCTTACGAATGTTACAATCGTACGATTCAATTGAAAAAAAGCACATAAAAGTTAAACTTTTTTCTATTTTATAATATATTTTGAAAAGCTCCCTACTAGCTCTACATTATGTAAAAAAGGCGTCATACTTAAAAATCTACAATCCAAGATATTAACAAAAGACTGCGTGTTGTTTAAGGTTTAGTAAATGCACTTAATTATTTCATAAAATAGACCAATAGCGCTTTAAAAATATATTTTTGTTGGGCAAATTTGTTCCTCTGGTTTTTAACCGCGAAGTAATAAAGACCTACGTTATGTTACTGACGTTATGTGACAAAATATCCCATAGCTGGGAAATGCTTTAAAAAATGTTTATTCAAGCCATTGTTTTATTTGCAAAATTAGGGAATATTATAAAGTTCATATTCCACTAATTGTTGTTCACAAATGTGAACAATAAAATAAAATCAAAATTTTGCTGCTAACTTATATTTTTTATTATTATGGACCAGTTATTTGTTGTAAATAAAATTTTATGATAAGAGTGGACTTGACTTTAATATTTTGCATTTATAGGTGAAACATAAGAAACCGGCAGATTTACTCTACCTATATAAAATTACGTCGCAATATTTTACGACGTTTTTTTAAAACTAGCTGGCCCGGCAGACTTCGTCCTTCCTTCAAATTATTGTAAAAGATATTAATTGCTGTTGAAATCTAATAGCGATTGGTTATTACTTTGACCTCTGAAATATTTCAATATAAAAGGCGAGGTTTACCGGACAAATTTTGTATTTCATATATCTAAAAGATTATTATATATTATTGTAAGAATTGCTAAAATGGATCAGCAGTATCGTCCATGATTTGATGAAAACTTACTTATTGATAGGCATATATTCCAAAATCAAACTTTTAAGCCGATTGACTGACATATAAACTTCTCCGTTGGAGTAATGATAACGCTCCTTTTTTTTCTCAAGGAGTACGAATTTCCAAAAATCCCTTCATTTTTCTCAACAACCCTATTAACCGTTTGGTCTGGGTGACAGCAATAGTTTTTCCAATTTTCGGGTTTGTCCCCTAAAAATTCGAAATGCGAAAAACGTCTTTGTGAAGCTCTCTAATTCTATAGGAAGTGCGCCAACATTCAATGCAATTTTGGTCAAAATCGGTTTAGCAGTTTACGCTGTTAGTGGTGTCATCAAAATGGACATCTATTTTTATATATACGGAGTTTACAATGATTTTGATGTTAAAAAAATGTTTATATGTAATGTAATCAATGGTGAATAAATGACTTTCAAATAATTAAGTGTATCATAAGCTAAACACCAGCAACTGGATCCAAACATATATCCAAAATTTTCTCATGTCAAAAAATGCATTCATTTTAAGTTTGAGTAAAATCGGACAATCGATATAAATTTTCGAAATAATTCACCTCCAGCCAACTCAACAGCGGGTCCATTTATACAAAAAAAAATTTCTCATTATATTATTTCTCTTAATTTTAGACAAATTGTTGATTCGTTAACATTTTCATTATAATGCCACCCTAGCGGCACCTACCCGGTTCATTTATACAAAAAGCTTTTTTCTCATGATCGCACAAATATACATACTAAATTTTAGTTAAAATGGTCCATTCGTACAAATTTTGATTAAAAATGCACCCAAACACCACCTACCGGGTCCACTTGTACATAAAATGTTTTCTAATGATCACACGAATATCTAATCTGAATTTGAGTTAAATTGGTCCATCCATAAGAATTTCCGATATAAATACACACCAGTGTCATTTACCGCGTCCATTTGTACATACAATTGTTTTTCTCGATCAAACAAAAATACATTCTGAATTTAAAATTATGATTATAAATACACGTCAGCGCCATCTACCGGGTCCATTTGTTCATACACATTTTTCTGATGATCTAACAAACATAGATTCTGAATTTCAGTTAAATTGGTCAATTCGTTTAAATTTTGGTTATAAACGCACCCCAGCGCCACCTACCGGGTCCATTTGTTCATAAAATGTTTTCTCATAATCAAACAAATATCCACTATAAATTTCAGTTAAATTGGTCCATTCGTTTAAATTTGCGATATAAATCCACCCTAGCGCCACCTGGAGTGAATTTTTATCTTTACGAACAATCTACGGAAAATTTCTAGTCGAATGAAAAAAAAATCAGACAAATCGCTCCAGCCGTTCTCCAGTGATGTGTTTACATACGTGGACGATTTCATTTTTATATATATAGATTATACTTATATTATTTTATTCAGGATTTTCTAGAATATTAGGCACTTTCACAGTAAGCAAAGTATTCAACGGTAGTAAAAAAACCATACCGGTAACAGCTGATCCATTGTGATTGTCCGTAAGAAGGAAAGGGGAGGAGAAAGAAGGAATGAGGGTAGGGATATAGAAGGAAGAGAAAATCGTGGGAACACCAATTTTTATATTGGACCAGTTTGACATGGAAGCACCGCAATAAACGTATTAAATCTCCTACTGGGACTTAGGAGAGAGATTTTAGGTCTTCTATGTATCTCTCGCCTAAGTCTCTTAACTTTCTTCAGGGTAGAGCGGGCAAGCAAAAAAGAAGATGTTCCACCATTTCGGACTCCTCATCTTTCTCACACACACGGCAGTAGTCGGGTTTGGATCTATCCCAATTGCCTGTCAGGTGCCTGATATTGCAATGGCCTGTTAGAATTCCACAGGCAAGAGATAGCTTGACCAACCGGCGAGTACGCCGATCGGGATCAGGATTTGGGCCACAGAGATCTAGCAGTCACGCAGTCGGTTCTGGAGATCCAACGTCTGCTGGCTGTTTCCACATCCAATTTTCCACTAAGCTAAACAGGTAACAAATAGGCGGGTAAACATCATGATCAGGTATAGTACAGCCACCTCTGGCCAGTTGATCTGCTGATTAGTTACCAGGAATCTCTCAATGTCCTGGAACCCAACAGAGGCTGACATCCAGAGGCTTTAGTCCATTCAAATTCTCCCTACAGTTCCTCACCAAATTTGTAGAATTGATCGCTTTTATTGCAGCTTGTTTATGCACACATATAGTTATCAATCAATCTGCTAGTATCAATTCCATATCCCATAATAGTCTCCGAAGCTTTTTGTCTGACCAGTACCTCAGCCTGAAAAACGCTGCTTTAGTTATGTAGCCCAAAAGAGAGGCTTAGCTGTAGGTCTTTGCTGTAAACACCAGCTCCTGTGCCTGTTCCGTTTTTAAACCGCCATAAAGACAGAAATGGAGTCACCATAAGGATTCCCGCAGTCATACAATTAGATTGGTACTTTTATTATCTAGTTCCATCCGATAGTATAACCATTTTTGGAACCCGACAAAGCCTAAGTAGATCCACAACGTAATCCTTAGTTAGATTTTAACGTACTGATTAATTGTACCCAAAGGGTACAGTGACAAATAGAACTCTTGGTTATTATGCAAATGGGTATGACAGATGGAGCACATGGTTATTATCGAAAAATAACTGGACCAATACAACCAACTCCGTACATTAATATCAAAAATGCATTTAAACAATAAAAAAATAATTTTAAGGACATATTTCAACCTTTATTTAAGTTTAAACTGAAAACTACACCGGGCTATTAAAAAAGTTCGATCTAGGGGCGTTTGTCCTCCTATTGCACTGTGTTATATGCCCAAATTACAATTATAAAAACTTTCTGTAGAAGGTGAGATGGTAAATTAATCAACTGCAATGTAAACCTTTACAGTCACACACAATCTATATTTGTGTACATAGGTAAGAGGTTCTATTTGTTAGACAAATAAATTTATTGTTAAAACCATTTGATGAGGCTATCGCCTGCTTTCTAAATGGCAGTTGCATCCAAAGAAATATTTTCCAATTGAGGTCAGTGTTAACAAGGTAATTAATAGAATTTCGTGGTATTATAGTTGTCGAAGTAAATTCTTTTTTTACAACAAAATATTAGGCGACAATGTAATCGAAGTGTTGACGTCCTAGCTTCTGATAATCTTCAAAACCAGTCTCAAGCTGTTGCACATTCCAACGAGAAGGACAACCTACAAATTATTAGAATATTGTGTAAAATAAGAAAGATATTTGAAAAAAAAGCAACAGTGTTCGTCGAATCGACGAAGATTACCCGTCTAGGGTTAACCAGAAGTCCTATCCAAGGCTCAGCATGACTGCTTTACATTCTATGACCAGTCTCATTAAAATATCTCTGAAGTATAAGGAATACGCACTCGCCTTCTTCTTGGATATTGAGGTAGCTATCAACAAAGTCAAACCTGAATTTGTAACTCTATTACTATGGAACCTCAACATCAAGACTCTTTTGAGGATGATGGAGAAAAACGTGCTGCACAACCGTGCAGATGATCTGAATGCGAAAATTTGGAAATGGTATCACAACGGGACTCATACTAGGATCCACGTGAGGTGTGCAGTACGCGGCTGCCAAACTAACATAACCTAACCTAAGACTAATATCAAACAAATAAATTTATCAATATAATCTGTGAAAAAAAATCGAAAGATAAACTCTTCACCTTAACTTTGAGCCCAGCATTGTACACACTTTTCCGACTGCAGTTGAATCTTTTAGACTTTTACCTCAAGATTCAGACCCTAAGGCATTGTTAACGTTGTGTAGAAATAACGAGTAAAATTTTCATATTCAAAACAGCAACAACTTGCATTAAATACATTCTTGTGTATATAAAACGTTGCGATATAATCTATCATTTCCTCTTCTAAGTACTTAAAATATATAACTTGTATTTTTAAGAAAGAACTATAATTAGAATTTGCCCTCCAATCCCTTTTGGTACCTGGTACTATTATCGCTAAAAGCTATTGATTTCCAAACCATATAATTAGATGTTGGTTATAGGGAAAATTATAACCAAATGCATTAAATCACAACCAAAAGTTGCTGTCAGTTGATGTTGATTTACTCTGACATATAGTTTCATTGTAAGTAGTTTCCCTTTAATCATACAAATTCTATGAATATAAGTCAATATTACTAGAATTTTGTATTCTCAGCACTCACAAAACTGTTGCATTCAAAGATATTTGATAAATTGTAGTAAAGTGATGAACTTAAAATATTACAGAATTTAAACTTACCAATAACAAAAAACATGCCTTTGCACCCCATAAATGAGGTATCTGATAGCTTCTCACGTTATTGTGAATTAACACGTTATTATTTGTAGACTCGTCAGCTGTTTAAGAAGCTTTTACTGGACTTTTACTGCGATTTTGCTATGGACAACATTGAACAGGTCGTCACTGAATGACAGCAATCGTCTAAGACAAGAATCGAACGTTGGTCTTCCGTCTTCCTATCATGGATTATGCCATAAGGTTGGTTGGAAAGACTGCGCCTCCGCATTGTGTCATTGGATAAATTTTTCCATTTCATATTTGCATCTTCAAATGAGGAAAAATGCAACATCCTTTTTTTTGCTATCTTACAAGTTTACAACATATTAAAATCCGCCAATTTATGTTTCCTGCAACAGTAACTATTACAATTTCAAGGTATTCACATACATAGTACATTTACCGTCCTTGGCCCTCCCCAACTAGCTGCAACTTAACTTTTGCACAACTTTAAAGATTTCCTATTATTTCCGTCGCAATAAAGTACAACTTTAATGTACAACTGGACATTCGTGGCACGACACCCTCCAAAACAATTTAAAGTTGTATTACGGAAAGAACATTTTGTTCAACCACTTTACGAAATCTTTTACGCCCACTCGTCGTCGTATCTATCCGAAAAGGAAACCCAAAATTGTTGGTTCTTTGCCAGAGTATCCTGTGGCGGATGGTCTATAAAAAATGAAATGGCTTTATATTCAAATTACCATAATAAACATTATTTTAATGAGAAAAACTTACAAACAAACACACACAGAATAGCTTTGTTGCTGACCTTCCCTGCCGCAAAAGTCTTGTGTGTGTGCAGCTCTGAAAACCTGAATGAACATTTTAAATTCTAGGAAAAAAATTTATGCACAACATCTCGTATTTGTTGTCTGTACTTACTACACACATACGTGTGCGTGTGTGTGTGTACAAGTGTCCTGTATATGAGTGCGTGTGATAGGATATCATCAATATTCATCATATTACCATTTGTGAGTGCGAGTAACGAAGTGGGTATGTTGTAGTGATGGTGCGGCGCTGGTGGTGGTAGAGCAGGAGGAGGAGGAGAACACTCTTGTGCTGAGTTGTAGAGAGCGTTAGTGTGTTAGCATAAATTTAAAGTGTGACACTTTTTAGTTTAAAGAAAATCTCTGTGCGATTTCCTTGTGCCATTGTGAACACTGTCAACAGAAAAGTTAATATAGAACATGTTTTATCTTCAACTCAATTTGGTTGCTTTTCCTTTGCGTTAGTGTCTTATAAACCCTTTTCAACGATTTGCAGTATTTAGAAGAATGATGCCCGGAGAGACTGTTTGTGTGTGTGACAAATTCCTTTTTTTTTGTTGATATTGATGAAAAGTTCTTACTTAGAAACTCATACCACATCTGTATTGTGCAGCAGCCGGCTAAAAAAAGGGTTGCTAAGCGAATTTCCAGAAAACTTTGTATCCCGTGTGCCTTTTGATGGCGAATATTTCGGCAACAGTAATTTAAGCTACTTTTGCCACGCAGACAAACAGCTCACAAGGCATCGTGAATACTTCAATTGGATTTCCCCGTCCCAGGGCGCTAAATTAATTTTATAAAATATTTATCAAATTCTTAACAAACCTAACCTCCGAGTGAAGAATGTTTAAACAATTTGAAATACACAGGCAGAAGAAGCAAAAAAAAAACAGTAGAATTAGAATAACTCTTGATTTGGGAAATAGCTATCCTTTCGTTTGTCCGTCTGTCTCTATTGTGTGCCCTGTATACAATGGCCAACGTTGGGTGATTTATCAAACAAATGTTTATTTTGCTGCGAAATTCTATGCTGCCTAAACAAATCGATGTTTGTCTATTTTCTGAATGTGATATCGTTATTCAATTTCTCATCAACAGGTTGTTTATTGAAATTGATGAACCATTATGAGATTTATTAACTCTCAAATGTAGTAGTAATGGCAAATGTTTAAAAGGGCGAGCATTTGAGGATAATAAAAGTGTATATGCTTGTCGAGGACGAAGGCTATATATACTTGACTTGAATCCTTTTATTCAATTACAGTAGATATTGGATTAAGTTTGATTGTTTGTGAACTTATAAGGATATGGGTTGTAAATATCGAGAGTGAGTAGAAATAATATGTTTATTTACAGATTAAGGAAGTAAATGAAAACACAAACATTACTTTACAACAATTTGGTTACACAAATTGGATAGGGAATTGAATTTTATTTACAATAATCGAGATAAGGGAGGACTGGATGTGGAAAACAGCCTACG
>CAXIUB010000056.1:0-62218 GCA_964034835.1 Muscina levida | reverse complement strand
GCTTAGCACAACAGCACCATCTACCTCTGCAAATGATGAAATCGAAAAAAATAATAACGACATGCTTCCATCAACTGCTCTTAAACGAAAGCGATCAATGCAGCTGCAGCCAGCAAAAGAGGTACGAACAGACGCCAATCTACATATCCCATATTTTGTAGACACCAAGAATAATGGACGCTGCAAGAAAGGGGACTGCGGTAAAAAAAACCTTCATTCTATGCAAGAAGTGCAACGTCTACTTATGTTTGAAAAGAGAAAGCAATTTTTTTTGCTGCATTTCATGAAAAATAACTATGATTTATTCCTATAGTTCTATTATATGTTCGAGTATTTATTGAATTTTTTGAACTTTTTATATTTTATTTTTTCAACAAACTTAAGTTTATAATCTTATATTCATACAAAATCTTATTTATAAATAAAATAAAAACCAGTACAGAAATTTCAGTCAGTTAAACTGACCATCATCCAATATAATATATTGTTTAAGTTTTGAGTTATTGAAAATAATTGATTTGTAATTAAAACCAGTTAGAAAGTTTTAGTCGGGCAACCCGACTTACATTTACTCTTACCCTCAGTAAAACAAATAATTTTCTATTTTATTGATATTATTACTCGATTTCGAAATTGGGCGGAGGAGTGGTACATTTATATGGGAGGTACGTGAAGGGGTGTGTTTAGGCTCCAGATTTATTCTCCATAACTTTATCCTGTTATAGCTTTACTAAATACAGAATTTGCGCACGATTGCGTTGGGTGTACTGATATTATTACTACATCCCAAAAGTGGGCGGAAAGGTACATTTGTATGGGAGGTACCATAAGGGGCGTGTCTAGACTTCCAATTTTTATACCATCACCCGTAGGGATGAAGGTATATATCATTTGATACGACCCAAAAGTGTAACACATAGAAGGAGTCACTTTAGACCTTAGGTTTCTTTGAACCAAATTCGATTCATGACTTTTTAAGTCGTTTGAGCCATGTCCGTCTGTCTGTCTGTCTGTCTGTCGGGTGGCTGTCCGGCTGGTTCGCACGATAACTTTCGAAAGACGCAACCAAATGTTTTGAAATTTTGCACTAGTTATTATTTTCTCAAAACTACTTACGGTATTGCAAATGCACGATCGCACGATCGCGTTAGGTCTTTTAATAATATTAATCGATTTCTAAAGTGGGCGGTACCAGATGTGTATGGGAGGTACCAGATGGGGCGTGAATAGACTTCCAATTTTTATACCATCACCCGTAGGGATGAAGGTATATATCATTTGATACGACCCAAAAGTGTAACACATAGAAGGAGTCACTTTAGACCCTAGGTTTCTTTGAACCAAATTCGATCCATGACTTTTTAAGTCGTTTGAGCCATGTCCGTCTGTCTGTCTGTCTGTCTGTCTGTCTGTCTGTCTGTCTGTCGGGTGGCTGTCCGGCTGGTTCGCACGATAACTTTCGAAAGACGCAACCAAATGTTTTGAAATTTTGAACGAGTTATTATTTTCTCAAAACTACTTACGGTATTGCAAATGGGCTACATGGCCCCGCCCCTTCTGGTACCTCCCATACAAATACATCATTCCGCCCACTTTAGAAATCGAGTAATAATATCAATACACTATACGGGATCGTCCCCAAATTCTGTATTTAGTAAAGCTATAACAGGATAAAGTTTTGTAAAAAATTTTGAAACCCTAGCCACGCCCCTTCTGGTACCTCCCATACAATTCTACCTTTCCGCCCACTATAGAGATGGAGAAATAATATCAATAAATTAAACGTGATCGTACCCAAATTCTATTTTTAGTAAAGCTATAACAGGATAAAGTTTTGGAGAAAAAAATTGGAAGTCTATTCACGCCCCATCTGGTACCTCCCATACACATCTGGTACCGCCCACTTTGGAAATCGATTAATATTATTAAAAGACCTAACGCGATCGTGCCAAATTCCGTATTTGGTAAAGTTTAAGCAGGATAAAGTTTTGGAGAAAAAATCTGGAAGTCTAGACACGCCCCTTCTGGTACCTCCCATACAAATGTACCACTCCGCCCACTTTAGAAATAGGGTAATAATATCAATACACTCGACACGATCGTGCCCAAATTCTGTAGTTTGTTATGTTATAACAGGACAAAGTCTTGGAGAAAAAATTGGAAGTCTAGCGACGCCCCTTATGGTACCTCCCATACAAATGTACCTTTCCGCCCACTTTAGGGATGAACTAATAATATCAGTACACCCAAGGCAATCGTGCCCAAATTCTGTAATTAGTAAAGCTATAACAGGATAAAGTAATGGAGAATAAATCTGGAAGCCTAACTACACCCCTTCTTGTACCTCCCATATAAATGTACCACTCCGCCCACTTTAGAAATCGAGTAATAATATCGATATAATAGAACATTATTTGTTTACTGAGGGTAAGGGTAAATGTAAGTTGGGTTGCCCGACTGAAACTTTCTAACTGGTTTTAATTACAAATCGGTTAATTTCAATAACTCAAGACTTAAACAATATCTTATATTGGGTGATGGTATTTATCAGTCAGTTTAACTGACTGAAAATTCTGTACTGGTTTTCTCTAAAACTTTATCTTGTTATAGCTTTACTCAAAATAGAATTTGGGTACGATCACGTTTAATTTATTGATATTATTTCTCCATCTCTATAGTGGGCGGAAAGGTAGATTTGTATGGGAGGTACCAGAAGGGGCGTGGCTAGGCTTTCAACATTACTAAATACAGAATTTGGGGACGATCCCTTAGGGTGTATTGATATTATTACTCGATTTCTAAAGTGGGCGGAATGATGTATTTGTATGGGAGGTACCAGAAGGGGCGGGGCCATGTAGCCCATTTGCAATACCGTAAGTAGTTTTGAGAAAATAATAACTCGTGCAAAATTTCAAAACATTTGGTTGCGTCTTTCGAAAGTTATCGTGCGAACCAGCCGGACAGCCACCCGACAGACAGACAGACAGACAGACAGACAGACGGACATGGCTCAAACGACTTAAAAAGTCATGAATCGAATTTGGTTCAAAGAAACCTAGGGTCTAAAGTGACTCCTTCTATGTGTTACACTTTTGGGTCGTATCAAATGATATATACCTTCATCCCTACGGGTGATGGTATAATGAAATAAGAAACTATTTAGTGCGAATATCAATATAAGATAATGTAGATATTGGTAATAATTTTGGGTACTTTGAGTACGAATGGCCCATATATGGGACATGTATTATCGGCCCAGATATATATTTTTCAAGATTTTTTTTTACAGAATCAGGCTCAGCGTTGTCATATTAGCCTAAGTGCAAATTTTCATAATTTTAGCTCAACGCTCTGATTTGTGTGTCTGAGAGGGGTAACATAATATTCCTTCAAATTGCTTAGACAAGGTCAAGTTCGACAAAATACAACGAATGCGTTCGCTGGAACATTGGTAAACTGGGATCGACCATTAATTACTTCATTGGATGAATCAGGTCAATAAGATATTATCGAAACATGGTGTGACGAATTTTGTTAGATGTATAAAAACTCAAATATTTTTCCAGCGTATGATACATGCCAGTGTTCAAATATTTAAGTAAATCTTCAGATGCCGGAAGTATAGAAGTATTCTAAAGCTGGCAGAATTAAATGTTAGCCAGAAATGTCTAAAAATAAAACATTCAAGAATATTTCAACAAATTTATTAGGTTTTCAATTTATATATCCTTGTCGAATACTTGTATATATACACTCGTACATGACATATTCAACAAGGATATGTCAACAGACAAAAAAATAATATTTCATGTGCAAAACCAGTACAGAAATTTTAATCATATTGTTTCAGTTTTGGGTTATTGAAATTAATAGATTTTTAATTAAAATAAAATTACTGCTTGTGGAGCATAGGATGGCTAGTTAGGGCCAATTAGGGCCAGCACAACGTGTCTGCTTTTTTTTTCGTAAATCACGTTCAATGGGCGCTTACCTTGGCAAAACATGTCTAAATTCAGTGTATATACAAAATGATATGTATGTAAAAGGGGCAATATCGATTATTTATATGGAAGGTACCAGAAGGGGTGTGTGAAATAGTTAGGGCTTCTAAGGTTTTACCTCATATTACAAGATTAATTAACTGTTCAAATTTGATAATCCCAAGGTGTCGGTTTAGAAATTATGGGAAAAATTTTATTTTTCAAACAAGGTAATTTTGTATGGCAGTTACCAGAAGGGGTGATTCGATATAATCCATATTCATTCCTGATTCAAATTTTCATAACCGCACAATTTACGCAAAGTTTGACTGAATTCAGTATACTTACAAAAAAGATATGTATGTAAGGGGTGTTGCAAATAGTTGGGTTTTTCGACTCCTATTGCAATATAAATTAGAAGAAAAAGAAAGAAGAAGAAACATTTTTTTTTTTCAAAAATAGGTCATTTTGTATGGAAGGTACCAGAAGGGGTGAACCGATATAGTCGATTATCATTCCTGATTCAAATTTCCACAACCGTACAACTTACGCAAAATTTTACTGAATTCAGTGAACTTACAAAAAAGATATGTGTGTAAGACTATGAGGTGTATTCGGTCATTTGTATGGGAGGTACCAGAAGGGGTGTGGCAAATAGGTAGTTTTTTCTGAGGTTTCGCCTCCTATTGCAATGTAAATTAATCGACCAATTATCATTTCCCCCCAAGTGTCCGTTTGGAAGTTGTGGGAGAAATATTAATTTTCCAAAAATATGTAATTTTTTATGGGAGGTACCAGAAGGGGTGAGGCTATTCTGCCCATTTACAATCCCATAAGTTCGTTTTGAAAAATATTAATACTGGTAAATTTTCATAGCTATCCGTTAAGGTTTACTCGAGTTATCCTGCCCACCAGCCATCCGGACATATCTCAATCGTCTTAAAAAGTCCTGAAACGAATTTGGTCTTAATATACTTGGGGTCTAACTCGTCTTCTTTAATGCGTTACACTCTTTATACCATCACCCTTAGGGATGAGGGTATATATCATTTGATACGAAAACCAGTACAGAAATTTCAGTCAGGTAAACTGACTGATAAATGCCATCACCCAATATAAGATATTGTTTAAGTCTTGAGTTATTGAAATTAATAGATTTTTAAAATAAAATTACTTATGTATTATTTTTTGTCTGCATGTAGAGCAAAAATTTTTCCTATTTCTACACAAGGTACAATTAGGGGCAGCACAACGTGTCTGACTTTTTTCGTATGTAAAAGGGGAAATATCCCATATATTTATATAGGAGGTACCAGAAGGGGTGTGCCAAAAAGTTTGGGTTGCTGAGGCTTTGCTTCCTATTACAAGAAAAATTAACTGACCAAATTTGATTATCTCCCCAGGTGCCGGTTTAGAAGTTATGGGAGAAATGTTAATTTTCCAAACAAAGTCATTTTGTATAGGAGGTACCAGAAGGGGTGATCCGATATAGTCCATATTCATTTCTGATTAAAATCTTCATAACCGCACACCTTACGCTGTGAACTTAGAAAAAAGATATGTTTGTAATTCTATGGGGGTGAGTTCGGTCATTTGTGTGGGAGGTACAAAAAGGGGTGCGTCAAATAGTTAGGTTTTCTAGGGTTTTGCCTCCTATAATAACATAAATTAATCGACCTATTTTCATTACCCCCCAAGAGTCCGTTTGGAAGTTATAGGAGAAATATTAATTTTCGAAAAATAGGTAATTTTGTATGGGAGGTACCAGAAGGCATGAACTGATATAGTCCATATTCATACCTGAGTCTAATTTTCTTAAGCAAACATCATACTCAAAATTTGAGTGATCTCAGTTTACTTACAAAAAAAGATATGTATGTAAAACTATAAGGGTCAATTCGGTCATTTGTATGGGAGGTACCAGAAGGGGTGTGCCAAATAGTTAGGCTCTCTGAGGTTTCGCCTCCTATCGCAACACTAATTTATCGACCAATGTTCATAACCCCTAAGTGACTGTTTTGAAGTTATTGGAGAAATATATAATTTCCAAAAATAGGTAATTTTGTATGGGAGGTACCAGAAGGCGTGAACCGATACAGTCCATATTCATACCTGAGTTTAATATTTATAAGCAAACATCATACGCAAAATTTGAGTGATCTCAGTTTACTTGCAAAAAAGATATGTATATAAAACTATAAGGGTCAATTCGGTCATTTGTATGGGAGGTACCAGAATGGGTGGGGCAAAGGTTTCGGTTTTCTTAGGGTTTGTCTACTTTTGCAAGATAAATAAACTGACCAAATTCAAGCATCCTCCGGTTGTCCGTTTGGAAGTTATGGAAGAAATATGAATTTTCCAAAAATAGGTAATTTTGTATGGGAGGTACCAGAAGGGGTGGGGTTATTTAGCTCATTTACAATCCCATAAGTTCGTTTTGAAAAATATTGATACTGGTAAATTTTCATACCGATCCGTTTAGGATTACTCGATTACTCAGCCAGCCAGCCAGACAGACGGACATAGCTCATTCTTCTTAAAAAGTTCTGAAACGAATTTGGTCTTAAGATACTTGGGGTCTAACTCGTCTCCTTTAATGCGTCAATAAGTTGAATACTTGCGTGATCTTGCAAAACTTTCCCAAACATTGCGCAAAGATATGAGTTCTGTCCAGGACAGGAATCACTGTATAAAACAATATGACGAACTGAATTTGGTAAATCCAGCAGAGACTTGGAAGACATTGTTGAAAGTCAAATGTGAACATTTTTATATTTTCGCTATTTATTGCGATTTCCTTATTTTTTTCTAGCTTTGATACGAAAAATCTGCATCGTCATGATGTTGTAACTTGATCGATTTTTGTTCATCTTCGTCGACAGAGTTTTTATTTTTGATTTAAAGAGTTCGCACGTATTACACAGATCAAGCTGAGGTTTCTTGAACTTAATATCTAGGGTAGAAAATATATCTGTATATTTTGATTTCGATACGCAATAAGAGTATTTTTAGTAGTATACTAGTGGGCCCGGCAATGCTTCGCTATTGCATATTATCGAATATTGCCATTTTCACCCCCTAAATGTAGAAAAATCCAAACAATGTGTAGCCTATGTTACTCGCGGGGTTATTCGGAAGATTCCCTGAAAATTTCATCAAAATCGGTCCAGCCGTTTTCGAGTCCATACGTTACATATATACATACACACATCCTCTTTTATATATATAGAAGATAGATAACCGGTTAATGTTGGCAAGTTAAGACCACGTTCAAAATATAATTGATTTGTATGTCGACAACTGTAGTGACTTCGGAATGCTGTTTAAATGATCTATAATTTCATTATATTTATCGATCGACAGTTTGTTGGGTGGATCATGTTTTCCACGTCTATCATATGGTATAAGTCCTCCAGAAGTTTGTTTTATTTAATGTAAATGCACTGTTTTAATCGCCTGGATTGTTTCTCCATATAGTTTTAGAAAGCATTTATGACATACCCGAATCTTTTGTCCATTTTTTTTCACAATGATATTTGTACACATATTGTCGGTTTCGTCGTCTCGAAGCTGTTATAAGAGTCGCAGTTTTCTTATTCTCTATAGCAATCATTTGCGAAATAAATAGACGTCATTTGCTATAGTCTCCAAGATTCCAATAGGTTTTAAACATATGTTTTTGCTCATCTAAAGTTATCTTTGAGTGACAATTTGTCTTACAGTGATCTAATTGTATGAACTTCTTGGCAGCAACTTTCACATTTTGGCTAGTAAAAAATTATTTTCCCAATGGAGCCTTATTTTGTTGTCGCTAGCAATGATTTACATGCCAATTGCTGCTTTTGTGTTTCTTAAACGTGGTGTTGGCCGCCAAATTTATACCTCGCATGAACTCCAAAACAACTTCTTTTGATCAAAATATTTATTTTCAAGTCCACAAAAACACTTCTTTGCAAACAATAATTTACTTTTTTTTATCAGTTTTTGTTTTCACATAATAACTTCTTTTCACACAAGTCGTTTAGTCAAAATTAATGTTCTCTATAAACCATTTAAAAATTTATCTTGTTTCAAGCAAGTTACATATTTTTTTATTTAACTACAATTTAGGTGTTTTGTCAAAAGGATATAACAATTTTATTTCTTGCAGTTTAGAAAATTTTTAAAATCTTTCAGATAAGATATTTTATTAAATATTTTTTTCAAATATAATGAAAGAAGTTGATTTGCCAAGAACTGCAGATTGTTAACCAAATGGCGTAGAAATGCAAGGATTACACCAAAAGAACCGCCTTAAAAAATTATATTTAATATAAAAATCTTGCAAAAATTTCTTATTTCGACAGAAGTTGTTTTGTCAAAAGCACACAGATTTGTAAGCAAATGGTTAATTTAACAAAACAATAAAATCGATTGAATCTCGTAAACACTGTGTACATTTCAGATTGTACTAAGGTAAAATAAATATACTGTTTATTTCCGGCACTGTAAATCGAAGCAATTGTTTGTGTAAATACTACCATGAGATACAATTACTTTTTAACGATTTCTTCTGTTTGACAAAACAGAGCCGGAATCAACAAAATGTTGCGGTCGGTATAAATCTGACTTCCTTTTCAATTGTGTCCTGTAAGGTTTTTTTTAAGTGTGTTCACCCAGCCGCTCACACACGCTATCATGAACTTTGGCGATATAAAAGTGAGAAATGGAAAATGACAGTTCTGTTGAACACTAGTATGAACACATACATTGGTCAAAAACAGCCAGAGCTTTTACTGTATTGCATGACTGGCATTGGCATTGATGACGCTCGTGGTATAGATAAGTTTTACAAAATGTCATTGATATCCAAACATTTATTCATTTGATATGAAGACGTCTAAAAGCGTATACACTTTGCCAACAATATATTTGTAATGGTGTTAATAACAAAACAAATGTATTTAAATATATAGTGCTTTTTTTATATATTAAAGAATTTAAGGCTTTTTTTATCAATATTTAATTTGTTTTTGTTGTTGGCAGACAGGGAGCAATTCGGATTGATTGCTGTTAAAAACAAAGCAAAATTATACAAAGCTTGGGTGCCGGACTGATCACTCTCCAGCCCAAAATGTCTAAAGCTAGAAAAATATTGTATTTTTTCCGGATGATTGTTGCTGCCGGTTACATGAATCACGGATAATCGAGGCCACACTGTATAACTAAAAATTCGTATATAATATTTATTAACACTAATATTGTGTGAACACCCAACAAACTAGCATAATAGTCCAAATATATCTTTTTCAGCCGGCGAATTCTCATATTTTTTGACCATTTTAATATGCATTATATTTCATGGTGTTGCTTTTGGGAGGTACAAGTAACATTTATATTTGTACTAAGAGGAAACCGTAATAATTTCTCATTGGGAGGGACTGTAATAAATATGAAGCATTAGGTTTATTTTTATCGTCAAACTATCTCTTCACACAATGGTGTGTTGAGCAAAACTCAGTTTTATTACGGTCTTTTTGTAATGTTTCCTTTTTTGCCATTTCAATTTATTTCGTTGGAAAATTGTTTATTTGAGCCTTCAGGCTTATGAAATGGTTTTGTACAACTGGCCACCGCAAAATGTTCACTTCTATGTGAAATAGTTATAGCAGCACTTTTAAAATATTTTTTGACAAATTAAAGCATGTTTATAATATTTAAATAAGGAAATTTTAAGGAATTCAGTGTACACACAAAAAGATATGTATGTAAGACTATGGGGGTGAGATCAGTCAGCTGTATGGGAGGTACCAGAAGGGGAGTGTCAAATAGTAAGGTTTTCTGATCTTTAGCCACCTATGACAATGCCCGTTTGGAAGTTTTTGGAGAAATATTAATTTTCCACTAAATACAGGAATTGGGCACGATTATGTTATGTCTTTTAATAATATTAATCGATTTATACAGTGGCCGGTACCAGATGGGTATGGGAGGTACCGGATTTGACGTGGCTAGACTTCCAGTTTTTTTTTTAAAACTGTATCTTGCTATAGCTTTACTAAAGGTACATTTGTATGGGAGGTACCAGGAGGGGCGTGGCTAGACTAACATTTTTTTTTCAAAACTTTATCCTTTACCGTAGTTTCACCAAATACATAACTACTCGATTTCTAAGTCGGGGAATGCTGTATTTGTGTAGGAGGTACCAGAAGTGGCGGTGCCATGTAGACCATTTGCAGTACCGTAAGTAGTTTTGGGGAAATATTAGCTCGTGCAAAATTTCAAAATATTTGGTAGCGTCGAGTGTTTGTGCGTACCAGACGGATAGACAGAAGGACGTGGTTTAAACGACTTTAATGGTCATGAATCAAATTTGGTTTAAAGAAACCTAGGGTCTATAGTGGCCCCTTCTATGTGTTATACTTTTGGGTCGTTTAAAATGTATATACCCTCCTAGCCGTAGGGTGAGGGTATAATTACTCACATATGCGATTTTTCGTGATTTAAGAACTGAAAAAATACGCCAAAGTGATATTTGCATAATTCTTAGCGGAAGCTAGGATTTGATTGTAGACACAGTTTTCTTAGCCCTAATGTATATACGAGTGCATAATGCCTAAACGGGTTAACGCACTCCTTATATGTAATTTGTAACGTTTTTTGTTGTTATACAGTAATATTTTACTTTGCAAATAAAATTTTTATTTAAATTTTGTTTTCCGGTTTCCGTATTGTCAGCACAGTTTTCAATAATTTTCATTCGATACAAATATTTCAACCAGTTCAGTTCGGTGAATATATAAAGAGTGTGTAATATTATAAGCCCCCGGTACATATATCTTAATATATATAAATTACGTGTCACGTTGTTTGTCCGCGATGGACTCCTAAACTACTTAACCGATTTGAATCAAATTTGCACACCGTGTTCGGTTTGATCCAACTTGAAAGATAGGATAGCTTACATCTTAAAGTATAGTCGCAATATTATTTTATTGCAAATTATAAAGAGGCGTGGCACCGTCCATATTACTTGAAAATTAAAAAGGCTATATTTCATGAACTATCAGAGGTATGATGATGAGATTTGGTATATATGTTGTTGGAGCAGTATTAATTACAACCAGGATGAAAGTGGGCGGTGCCACGCCCCCTTTTCAAAAATCGCTCTAACGGCTTTTCTAATAGATCGATTGATACAAAAATTTTACCATGAGGTACTGTTGACCTGTAGATAGTTCCTAACTACATTTGGTTGTAATTGGATAAAGGGGCGTGGCACCGCCCATACAACTTGAAAATTAAAAAGGCTATATTTCATGAACTATCAGAGGTATGAAGATGAGATTTGGTATATATATTGTTGAGCAGTATTAATTACAGCCAGGATGGAAGTGGGCGGTGCCACGCCCCCTTTTCAAAAATCGCTCTAATGGCTTTTCTAATAGATCGATTGATACAAAAATTTTACCATAAGGTACTGTTGACCTGACTACATTTGGTTGTAATTGGATAAAGGGGCGTGGCACCGCCCATACAACTTGAAAATCGATAGGGCTATATCTTATGAACTATCAGAGGTAGGAAGATGAGATTTGTTACATATGTTGTTGTTGCAGTATGAATAACAGTAAGGATGGGAATGGGCTGTTCCACACCCTTTTTAAAACAAACAGTTAAAACTGTCAAAATTCCACAGTATATTGCTGTTCGCCTAGAGATATGAACAGTAAGGTGGGCCAATTTTTTTATTCGCAAAAATCGTAACCAAAATCGGAATCTACGATGAATTTTAAGAACATTGTACCAATAAACTGGGAAGCATGAAGATTTCAGATAGAAATTTTTTTTGTTTTTAAATGAGCACAAACCGAATACTTCAGATATATATTTTTGAGACCTTCTGCGTAAAACTGACTTCCCAACAAACTAAATGAGGTATTACAGAAGCAAATCTTTGTATTTGTTAAAAAGTTGGCATACAGACATTAAGTTTTTAAAAATAATTTTTCAGAATATTGGGCGGGATCCCAATAAAAAAATCAAAAATATACTATTCTTTTCGTCTTGGTCTCCAAACATCGGAATGGTAGGTAAAAATTAGAGCCGGGGCCCATAGGTCTAAAGTAACTGAATAATTGCTAATTGCTAAAAAAAAATATCTCTACCTGAAATCTGCATGCTTCTCAGCGCGAACTAGGAATTAATTTTAGACATAAAGCTTCTTAGTGAAATTGTCTAAGAATTTTTCGTACATTCCAATACTGATATACGGTTAACAGGATTTTTTTTGACGCGAATTAATTTAATTAATTAATTTTAGAATTAATTAATTTTAGACATAAAGCTTCTTAGTGAAATTGTCTAAGAATTTTTCGTACATTCCAATATACGATATACGGTTAACAGGATTTTTTTTGACGCGTACTAATTGATTCGCCCCTAATGATCAGGCTATTTCGAACAAAATAAGTTAACAGTGCCAAGGCGCTGCCCACGCACTTTAATAGTTAACTTTTTAACTGTATCAAATAATGGTCCGTACACTAGGCAGTGTAGGAAGCGCAGACTAAAATAGTGATTTTTTTTAATTTACTTTACAGGTATGCATTTTTTAATTGCTTTTCAGGAGAACAATAAATCATATAGATAGAAAAATTAATCAATATTCATTGTAGTTATACTACAATGGTTAAATTTTTATAGTATGTCAGAGGTAACATTAGCAAACAATTGAAAATAACCTATGCATGGGGTATTTTTCTTGACATATAGATCTTCTGATAGGTATAAGTGTAAATCTAGCTGTCATACTAATGAAATGTAATAGACTTTCTTTTAGTATACTTTGCAAAATCACCATGTAAAAACTAAAGAAGAACATCGTTGACAAATCTTGCAAATTTATTTTCAAAATGCACGTTCTGTTCGCCAAACTTATGGAGCCCTTTATGAAGTTGAGGGTGCATATAATGACCCATCTGAGCAGCAATAGAAGCCATCGACGCTGTAGACGTTAGTATGACAGGGGACTCGAATTTATCGAACCGACGTCTTTCTCAGCAACTCGGTCTCTGCAAATGCTGAGGAAAGATCTTGGCCTACATTCATATAAAATCAAACTGGTAGAAGAAGTAGAGCCAGTGGACGATCAATTGATTTTTTTATTTAGCATGTCATTGCACATTATTTGAAGGATAAATAGTTCCAGCACGACGGTGTAACATGCCATACATCCATCACTTTGTTAAGCCAAACTTTGGTGTCCGAATTATCTCAAAAAATGGTAATATGAGTTCAATACAAAGATAGTATTCGGGAATTATATTGATCCGTGTGACCAAAGAGATAGTTAGTATACAGATGGTTCACGCTACTACGGATCAAAATAAATAATTTTGACCTTAAAGGAATGTCTGTTTCTGATTTGTGGAAGAAGTGGTTTTTCGCCCTACATACAGAAATAACTTTATCTACATGTCGGCACTATAGATATGACTTTGCTGATGAACTTTTTATTAGCATTTACGACAATACATCTTAATTGGTTAAATTTAATGTTAAGGAGTTACTTTAAATAAGTTACATATGTAAATAAACTCAACATATTATTGTCGAGCTTAAGTACCGTTTTCAAAGTACTTTGTAGACCTAAATGTGAAATATATTACATGTTAATATGCAATAGCGAAGCATTGCCGGGCCCACTAGTATATATATAAATATATATTGTGAATTGTGAATTAATATTACGCCGATTCGTCTTGCGAATTGTTTTTGGGAGTTTTTCTTCTTTGGTTTTGGTATCGTAATACAAATTTAATGGTAAGTTGTGCCATATAGTTGATGGTGTCGAATTTGGGATAATGACATCGGTTCATTCATTAGGTATGGGTCTGTTCAGGACCCAAATCCATCAATCAACTTTCCTTTTGTGCTAGTGGTAAAAAAACCATAAAAGAATACCAGACAATTTGAGATAATGGTGCATAAATAGACGACGTCTAAATTCTTCATCTTGATCTACTTATATCAGAGGGAAGAAACCGTTAGCAACGCTTTGCCTTACAAACCAATAACGGAAAATATCGGGAGTATGAAAAACATCCGTTGACAAAGTTTTCAATTGCCATTTTTAAGGATGACAGCAAGATTTGTGAAATGTCCTGCCTATATAACAATTAATGCGTGAATCTTGCTATTCTATCATCTATTTTTAAATTGCTATTATTATTAATCATTTAGAATAATTAATTAGTGTTAATTTTTTTTATACCACAGTTAAAATTATCTAACCAAATTATTTTGTAACCTAAATTGTACACTTCCAAAATGAGCTATACCTATTGATCCTAGGTGGTTTTCATATTCAAATTTCATTACCGTCATCAGGCCTAAGGACTTCGTGGGACTTGTATGGTGAGTTTTATTACTTTTCCTATTATCACTTTGTATAAGCTCATATCCTACACAACTCACATTATTTTCAAACTTTGTAATTAGAATTCAGCTGTGGATCATATTTTTTTCTGTTTTAAATTATTTTCTATTACTATATTTTTCTAAACTAATTTGGATTAATGTTGTTCTTATCTGTTAATTTTAAATGTTTTAAAAAAATATATATATGAAGTTTTAACTTGTCGTGTTGTGCAATCGCGAACAGTTTAGGGCATGACTTAGAAACTTGCATTTAAGGGCTGATAACTAGCATCAGCATGGCTGGGTGGGTAGATGCAATGGTAGCAGACTAACATCAAATGCTATCGCCTTAGTTTAAATTCGATCTACATTTCTTATTTCATTTTATGGTTCTTTCACTATTTATTTGTCACCTTACAGTTTAGTACATGGAAAAGCTCTACCTTACTAACTTTTATTTATAGTAACGATTACTAACCTATTTACTCCGAAAAGAACTCCCCCATGACTGAGCACGGCCGAGGCCAGAAGGTAGCTGCCCTCGGAGGAAATAGAGTTTATTGGCATGTGGTTCGTTACAAATTGTATTATACCCCCACTTGCTAGGCTATGGTGTCATGAAAACATTGTACATAATAAAGTCGTATTTAACTTACACATATACCGTTTGGTAAACACATTACCATATAAGAATTTGAGCTTATCGTTATTTTTTTGTTATCCGACCTACGTATTTGCCTCTGCAGTAATGTGTCTCGCCCATTGTCTTGGCAACGCAGTATATGGTGGCTTTATCTCCCTCTGAGATTTTGTTTATCCTGCTTTGTTTTCCTTATTTCCATTAACGCCTTTGTTCTTAGGTAGAATATTAATTTTAGCGCTGTGTCGCTCTTGTTTATCACAAGTAATAAGATGGGACCAGTCAAATTATAAACGCATGTGTTAAACACATCACAAATTTTTTTTTTAATTTGTGATATTCATATTAAGAATATTATTCCTATTGACTATATCGGCACCTAAAATGTTGCTGAAATTGTAAAACAGTCCCAAAGACGTAACCCATATAACTACCGAAATTCTGAGAAATAAAATTGTTCTCTACAAATACAACTGTAATGTCGTTATTAAGAGAAGCTGTGAACATCGAGTCTTAAAATTAAATACTTTTAATTTTATAATGCTTTCCGGAAATATTTACAAGGGATACTTAGGTTTTATGTTTTAATAATAAATTTTATTTATAATTTTTGATACAATAAATTGAACTTCTCGGTTTCATAAATTAAACATTATGGTATCATGCCCACCTGTAATCCAGCCACCCAGCCAGACATACGGACATAGTTCAGTCGTCTTAGAAAGTCCTGCAAAGAATTTGGTCTTAAGACACCTGGGGGAGTTATACCCTCTCTCTTTTTATGCATGACTCTTTTTCAAGTATCAAGGGTGATGGTATAAAAAGGAAAATTAACAGAAAAATTGCTTAAGGTCCTTTTACATCTTAGAAAAAATAATTTTGTGTAATATCAAATATAAAACTAGAATTAAGATTTTAAACTGTTTGTTTGTTAGTTTTAGTCGATCGTGTTTTTATATATTAAATTTACGTTAAGTGTATCAAATGATACATCAAATTCGGCTTACGATCAGAAAAGTGTTTTTTATTGTTTGATATTTTTGGTCAAATTAAGTGTGTCACGCACTAGGATGACGCGTTTCGAACTCCATGACGAGTTCATCTTCAGACCCCTTTGTGACGAACTGATGCACAATGGTACATCATCAGCTGTATATATATCTACAATTATGTCAAACATGTACATACGAAGTAGATATCAGCCGAAAATGTCCAGCACCAATTATAGTTTGAATTTGACCGTTAATATTCAAACATGAGAATGGAGGAAATTCTTTCCCCACGATTCCCTACGGCTATCGTATGTTCCCATTTCGTTGAGGGAAGTGAAGGTAGTTTTCATACCCAAGGCGGGTAAATCAACAGATTCGCTACAAAAGTACTATAGATCTATTAGCCTACCATCGTTTCTTTTAAAAACTTTGGAGAGGCTAATTGATTTGCATAGCCATAGCCTAATCAGTGGACCGCAACATGCACACCAAAAGGGGAGATCTGTGGACAGCGCTCTGCACGAAGTGGTTGGACATGTGGAGAACAGTTTTGGAAATGGTTTATACACATTAGCGGCATTCCTGGACATCTAAGGGGCCTTTAATAATGTAACATATACAGCCATAATGAAAGCTTTAAGGATGACTTGAACCAGAGTAGTAACCAGATTGATTCTAATCTGTCAAATCGTATAAACAACTCCACGGTTGGCACGAGTACTACGAGGAATATGGCGACTAAGGATACACAACAAGGTGGAGTGCTATCCCCATTGCTGTGGCTACTAGTGTAAACGGCGTTCTAAAGACTTTTGAGTGTAATAGAAGGAAGATAGTGGCCTATGCGGACGACGTCGTTATCCTAGTAACAGGTAGATTTGCTCCAAATTTGAGTGACCTCATACAGGATGGCCCACGATTTTTTATCAGAATGAGCCACAAGCTGATTGAATGCCAATCCATTGAAAACGGTGCTAGTTTGATTCATTGTTTTAATAACAATCTGGATTTAGATGGCTCTGAAATTACTTTCCCAGGAATTTCTCTTATAGTCTATTGATACCTAATAGACACCAATATTCTGTAAAAGCATTCAGTATTTTATATAATTTGCGTCCGTGGAAAACGTTAGATTTGGTTCATCTTATCCAGGCTAAATTTTATACATAACATTTTGTATCAAGTCAATGATATCCTGGAGCTCATTGCTCTTTTTAAATGGAAGTCCAAAATAACATCTCTGCCAGTAAAAACACCGTAAATCTATATATATAAAAACTAGTTGGCCCGGCAATGCTTCGCTATTGCATTTTAACTTGTAATATATTTCACATTAAGGTCTGCAAAGTACTTTGAAAACGGTACTTAAGCTCGACAATAATATGTTGAGTTTATTTACTTATGTAACTTATTAAAGTAACTCCTTAATATTAAAGTTAACCAATTAAGTTTTATTGTTGTAAAGCTAATAAAAAATTCACCAGCAAAGTCATATCTATAGTGCCGACATGTAGATTAAGTTTTCTCTGTTTGTAGGGCGAAAAACCACTTCTTCCACAAATCAGAAACAGACATTCCTTTTAAGATCAAAATGATTTATTTTGATCCGTAGTAGCATGAACCATTTGTATACTAACTATCTCTTTGGTCATAAAAACACATTTTTGTTATGCCTTCTCCTATTGACCGCAAATGAAAATTTCGTTTGAAGCTTCATGCCTTTAGCCATAAAAACTTCTTTTGTCATGTCTTCTTCTCACACGGATCAAGAATAGTCCGGAATACTATTTTAGTATTGAACTCGTATTACCATTTTTTGAGATAATTCGGTCACCAACGTTTGGCTTAACATGGTCTCACGCGCTGTATGGCATGTTACACCGTCGTGTTGGAACCATTTCTCCTTCAAATAATGTGCAATATCATGATAAATTAAAAAAATCAATTGATCGTCCACTGACTCTCGTTCTTCTACCAGTTGGATTTTACATGAATGAGGGCCAAGATCTTTCCTCAGCATTTGCAGAGACCGAGTTGCTGAGAAAGACGTCGGTTCGATAAATTCGAGTCCCCTGTCACACTAACGTCTACAGCATCGATGGCTTCCATTAGCTGTTCAGATGGATCATTATATGCACCCCCAACTTCACAAAGGGCGAACAGAACGTGCATTTTAAAAATAAATTTGCAAGATTTGTAAACTTTGCTCTTGAATAGTTTTTACATGATGATTTTGCAAAGTATACTAAAAGAAAGTCTATCACACTTCATTAGTATGACAGCTAGATTTACACTTGTACCTATCAGAAGTTCTATATGTCAAGAAAAATACACCATGCATAGGTTATTTACAATTGTTTGCTAATGTTACCTCTGATATACTATAAAAATTTAACCATTGTAGTATAACTACAATGAATATTGCTTAATTTTTCTATCTATATGATTTATTACCGATTCGCTCTCCTGAAAAGTAATTGAAAAAGACATACCTGTAAAGTAAATTAAAAAAAAACACTTTTTTAGTCTGCGCATCCTCAACTGCCTGGTGTACGGACCATTATTTGATACAGTTAAAAAGTTAACTATTGAAGTGCGTAGGCAGCGCCTCGGCACTTTTAACTTATTTATTTCGAAATAGCCTGATCATTAGGGCGAATCAATTAGTTCGCGTCAAAAAAAAACACGTGTTAATCGTATCAGTATAGGAATGTACGAAGAATTCTTAGAAAATTTCACTAAGAAACTATATGTCTAAAATCAATTCCTAGTTCGCGCTGAGAAGCATGAAGATTTCAGGTAGAGATATTTTTTTAGCAATGAGCAAATATTCTCAAAAATGATTTTTAAAAACTTAATTTCTGTATGCCAACTCTCAGAGGCCATAACTTTTTAACCAATACATAGATTTCTTCTGTAACACCTCATTTAAAAACAAAAAAAATCTCTATCTGAAATCTTCATGCTTCCCAACGCGAGCTAGGAATTGATTTTAGACACAAAGTTTAATGGTGAAATTTTCTTAAAATTCATCGTAGATTCCGATTTTGGTTACGATTTTTGCGAATAAAAAAATTGGCCCACCTTACTGTTCATATCTCTAGGCGAACAGCAATATACTGTGGAATTTTGACAGTTTTAACAGTTTGTTTTAAAAAGGGTGTGATACAGCCCATTTCCACCCTTACTGTAATTCTTACTGCAACAATAACATGTGTAACAAATCTCATATTCATACCTCTGATAGTTCATGAGATATAGCCCTTTTAATTATCAAGTTGAATGGGTGTTGCCCCGCCCCTTTATCCAATCACAACCAAATATAGCCTGGGACTATCAACAGGTCAACAGTACCACTTGGTAAAATTTTCGTATCAACCGATCTATTAGAAAAGCCGTTAGAGAGATTTTTGAAAAGGGGGCGTGGCACCGCCCACTTCCATCCTGGCTGTAATTAGTACTGCTCAAACAGTATATATACCAAATGTCTACTTCATACCTCTGATAGTTCATGAAATATAGCGTTTTTAATTTTCAAGTTGTATGGGCGGTGCCACGCCCCTTTATCCAATTGCAACCAAATGTAGTCAGGAACTATCTACAGGTCAACAGTACCTCATGGTAAAATTTTTGTATCAATCGGTGTATTAGAAATGCCGTCTGAGCGATATTTGAAAAAAGGGGCGTGAAAAAAAAATAAAAAAATAAAACCTTTTAAACCATCCGGAAGCTATAGCGAACAAAACAAAAAAAAAAACAAAAAAATTTTGAAAATCGGTCCAGCCGTTTTTGAGTTTTAGCGAGACAACTGCACAGCAATTCATTTTTATATATAAGATGGTGGCAAAAATGTATAGTAATTCATCAATTGAGAACGGCTGGGCCGATTTTGCTCAAACTTTTTTTCAGTTGTTCGTTATTGCCAGGAGAAGGTTTATGTGAAAGAAAAATTTGGGAAAATCTTCCGGAAAAGTTGGAAAAGTCGGAAAATTTGTAAAATCAAAAATTGCCATTTTGAATGGATTTCTGTATGCATTTGTTACAGAATGGCTTTGCGAATAGAAAAATGGAAAATTTTTGTTGAAAAATGCGGAAAATTCCGGAAAAATTCAAAAAGTTTGAATTTGTTTTTTCGACGAAATTCTGCATTTTTTAGTATGTTTTAATAAAGTTGGATGACAGAACTGTGAAAAATTTTGGATTATTATTCCAAAATGACTTTTCGAATGAAAAAATAGAAAATTTTTTGGTGGAAAACTCGGAAAATTTCGGAAAAACTTGGATTTTTTCTACAAAATTTTGCAATGTTTTGCTTGATTTGATAAAAATCGATTATTGAATTTTTGTTTAAAATTTTGTGTGCAATTGTTCCGTAGTGGGTTTACGAATGGAAAAATACAAAATTTTTGTCGAAAAATTACGGAAAAATGGCAACAAATTTAAATTTTTTATACGATATTTTGAATTTTATCCTATGATTGATAATTTTGGACGATGTTAATCTGTAATATTTCGGATAATAGAAAAAATTATTGGTGGAGAACTCGAAATATTCCGTAAAAATTCGAAAAATGTAGATTTTTCGACGAAATTTTGCACTGTATCGCTTGATTTAATGATTAATGTCGACGTAAAGGTGGAAAATTTATTATGATGCTTGGAAAATTTGGGACTATTATGTCAAACGATTAAACACGAAATGATCGAACAATTAAAAAATCTTATGCATGAGAATAACGTACTGGTTCGATTGTTCAAAACCGCATTGAATACAATGCGTCCTGCATGGTTGCCATGCAGGACAATTCGATGCTCCCACTATAAATGAAGTCGCAGTGGTGATTGTTGGGAAGAATGTGAAATCACGCGATATTGTTCTCAAGCGTCGGGATGGTAGATAACTGAGGCATGACTCATCGGTCATATGATGCACTTCAATACCAGTTGATGTTCTGTCGTGGAGAGGATGGCTATCACCTCAATTTAAAAACGGTCAATAGAACAAAAGGTTTGTTTACAAGTCATCACTTCTTTTTCATTCTCCATTAAAGTTCGAATTTCGATCTTGAAATTAACTTCTGATCGAAGACTTGTGCTTGCAATTGTGCGGCAGTCTACTGTCGAAATTGGAATACCACCATCAAATCGTTCGATGCACGATGCATTCAATCACGAATTGCAAAGAGATCAAGCATTGATCGAGATGAGCTGACTGAAAGAGTCCGAAAAATGTGCCGCCATTGAATGCCGAGCAAACGAACGTGTACGATTCGCTGATGGAGGGCGTTGACGATGGAACGGGAGGCATTTACTTTCTCGATGCTCCTTCAGGCAAGACATTCGTCTTTTTTTTGATTCTGGCAACTTTTGGTCAAGATCGCAAATTCCGTTAGCTGTTGCATCCGCTGGTATTTGTTGAAACGCGGTCGACCTGCACTTTCCGCTTTGAAGCTGCTGATGAATCTTCTCACGGTTGACAAGCCGAAATTGTTGCGAGAATGCAAAATTATCGTTTGGGATGAATGCACGATGGCACATTAACGAGCTTTGGAGGCAGTTGACCGAACGATTAAGGATTTACAAGGTGATTCGAGATAATTTGCTGTGTATATGGTATTTTTGTCATCTAAAAATCTACTGCTCTACTGCGGCATTGCAAAAAATTAAAAAAAAATCTAGATTGGATAAATGAACGGGCCATACTATCAGCGAAGAATAAGGTCGTCGATAGCTTGAATGTTATTATTCAAAGTCATATCGATGGATATCTGCATTCATACAAATACGTTGACAGTGTGACCAACGAGAATGAGGCGACCAACTATCCGACAGAATTTTTGAACTCCCTAAATGTGCCAGGAACTCCGCCGCATAATTTACAGCTGAAGGTAGGATTGATCATAATCATCCGAAATTGTTAAACTGTACGCGGTTGTCCTTCAAGAAACTGATGAATAATGCGATTAAAGCGATGATCGTCAAGGGCAAAATTTATCCCACCAATTCCTGTTATTCCAACCGATTGTCCCTTCCAATTCAAGCAAATTAAATTCCGTATTCGATTGGCTTTTGTGTTGACAATCAATAAATCGGAAGGCCAAATCGTTGCAAGTTTGTAGAATCAACCTCTAATTTCCCTGCTTTTTCGCACGGTAAATAACACTGTGCTACACACAAAACATACAGGGGTTCTCATGTAGCATTTCTGTTAGACTGGAGTCCATAGAGTAAAGTGATACTTTTAGTTTTTCTCGGTCACTTCGTTAAGTAATGTTTTTATAGCAAAGTAAGTGAAATGGCGATATTCCTCAAATTACAAGTTCCAAAACTCATAAGTCTTCTCTTTGTAAAACGATCTTCAAAATCTTACATCTGTTGTAAAGCTATGACTTTCTCCTTTTATTAAAAAAAAGAATTTTGAAAATCGGTTAAAAAATAGAGAAACGGCGGCTGTTTAAGCAAAACAACCTTGAAAAAAATTTGCGAATTTTCATTTTCTCAACGCTCTCAGTTGATCATGCAGCAGCGCAATGTATATTTTTTATTTTTGTATTATGCTATATTAAAGTAGCTTTCTAAAATAGGTAAGTTTATAAGAAACGGTTGAAAAATGACTGAGTTATGCCAGGCACGTCAGCTCAGAGTGAGCGGTACCCTGGTCAGCGTCTGACCCAGAATGGGCGGCTGCAATAAAATCCTGGCAGGAGGAGAAAACTGCGACGTGGTGCGCTGGGCTTGCAACCCGCCACTGACGTATAACCGATTGCAATGAAAAGAAGTAAAATAAGAATAAAACGGACCCCCCAAAATATTGACGACCACCGCAAACGAATTAAGGACCATGATTTGAGGATATGCACCTGGAATGTTAGAACACTGTATAGACCAGGTGCCTCCATCCAACTGGCGGAAGTCCTCGAAAAATACAAGGCTGACATAACCGCTTTACAGGAAATCCGGTGGACGGGACACGGGTGCTCACGCAAGAAGTCTTGCGACATCTACTATAGTGGCCATGCGGACAAGCACGAGTTTGGTTGTGGATTTGTGGTTGGCAAGAGACTGCGACACCTAGTCTCAAGGTTCAACCCGGTGTGTGAACGTATAGCCACCATAAGAGTCAAAACTAAGTTTTTCCACATAACACTTATATGTGCCCATGCTCCGACAGAAGAGAAAAGCGATGAGGACAAAGACGAGTTCTACGAGAGCCTAGAAAATGTATATGACCGTAGCCCCAGCCATGACATCAAAATTGTACTAGGCGATTTTAATGCTAAAATAGGCAGGGAGACCGCATTTGAGCCTACAATCGGAAAATTCAGTCTGCACACCGAAACGTCGAACAATGGCATCAGACTGATTGATTTCTCTGCGGCAAGAAATATGGTAGTTAGCAGCACTAGATTTGACCATAAAAATATTCATAAGGCAACATGGTTATCTCCAGATCATTTGACGAGGAATCAGATAGATCACGTGGTAGTCGATGGAAGGCACGCATCGAGTGTTCTGGACGTACGAGTGATCAGGGGTGCGAACATTGACTCCGATCACTTCCTTACCGCAGTTAAGGTACGCACTAGGCTAAGCATGGCGAAAAACGTACGTAACCAGGCACAACGAAAGCTGGACATCGGTAAACTGCGGACCACAGAGGTAGCGGACGCCTACTCCAACCACCTAACTCAACTGCTGCGGAATGCTCCAACCCCTGATAATATAACCTCGCAGTGGCAATATATAGCCGACTCCATAGAACGGACTGCGAGAAGCGTACTTGGGTACTCAAAGCCGTCTCAAGAAGATGCCTGGTACGATGATGAATGTCGCAATGCCACGAGAGAGACGAATGCTGCATACAGGGCAAAACTGCAGCCAATGGCAACGCGAGCTGTTCGTGAACGGCACAGGGAGAAGAGACGAGAGGCAACTCGTCTTTTTACAAGAAAAAAGAAGGAGCTGAAGAAGAGGCAGGATGAGTGCACTGAGTTGCTCCGAAGTAGAGGGGAAGCCCGAAAATTCTACAAGAGAGTTAAAGCTAGAATGCGTGGAACAGGGTTGCCCTCCTGCAAGGACAGCGATGGTCAGCTAGTGACGGATCCGGATAACGTTCTGAAGATATGGAGAGATCACTTTAGAAATTTACTGGATACTGACACCACTCCAGAAGACCCCGCTCCAATCCATGACGATGGTATTAACTGTCCACCTCCGAGCCAGAGCGAGATACGTATGGCCATCTCCCGCCTTAAAAACAACAAAGCTGCTGGAGCTGATGGTCTCCCTGCTGAATTGTTTAAGGCTGGCGGGGAGGAGCTGATTAGGAGCATGCATCAGCTCATGGAGAACATCTGGCAAGAGGAGAGCATGCACGTTGAAGATTATTGTTTTGAGGTAGTTGATGAGTTTACCTACCTCGGATCTTCCGTCAATAAGAAAAATAATGTCAGCCAAGAAATTAAGCGGAGAATAGTGCTAGCTAATAGATGTTTTTACGGACTTCGGCAGCACTTTAGTATTACCACCTTATCTCGGAATACTAAGAAACAGCTTTACCAGGTGCTAATCTTACCCGTTCTTTTGTATGCTGCCGAATCATGGGTGCTTACGACAACGGACATACAAAACCTGGGAGTATTCGAGAGGAAAGTACTCCGAAAAATTTATGGACCTATCTGTGTCGACGGCGAGTTTCGCCATCGGATGAACCATGAGCTGTATGAGCTTTACCACGACATCGACGTAGCTAAAAGAGTCAGAATGCAACGACTACGATGGCTGGGTCATGTTGCCAGGATGGATGTAAATGCTCCAGCGAGAAAGGTGTTTGAAGGCGAACCTGAAGGACGGCGCAGAGCAGGGAGACCCAAACTCCGTTGGAAGGACCAAGTGATAGGCGATGTGCCATCATCTGGTAGGACTAACTGGAGAACACACGCAGAAGACCGAAGCGTGTGGAATTCTTTAGTACTTCAGGCCTCAAACTGATAAACCATGTTTGTAAGTTGTAATGGGCCACTTAAGTAAGTAAGTAAGTAATTTAAGGAATATCGCCATTTCACTTACTTTGCTATAAAAACATTACTTAACGAAGTGACCGAGAAAAACTAAAAGTATCACTTTACTCTATGGACTCCAGTCTAACAGAAATGCTACATGAGAACTCCTTTATATTTTTTTTCTTCACATTTGTATCACTGTGTAATCGAAAAAAATTGTTTATCAGATCGCTCTTCACTGATTTCTATTAAATTAAATAAATCACATTAATATTTGAACTATCTGTGTTTTACTATTACCCTGGAGCTTTTATGATACCGTTATTTTAGAAGCGAGACGAAGTTTGCCTGGTCTGAAGTTTTATGGCAGAACAACGTTTGCCGGGTCAGCTAGTAATTTATAGAATATTTTTACTATTAACTTTTAAGTATTAAATCATATGTGTGATATATTTTTATGGACATACATGGATACAACATTTTACAATATTTAAACCACTTTTTAATCGTTTTCAATATTAAATTAAACTTGTGTTTCATATAACATTACAAGTCTTAAAAATCCATAATAAAAAACACGTTTGTTAGTTTTAATACCCAGTGAAATGCTTAACTTATACTAAAACTAAATATTTACGCGCCTGAATGTTTCACATACGTCCGATAAACCTAAATATATATTGCCGTCAAATAAGAGCAATAAACCTTAGGGTTATAAAATATGGAAATTAAAGTATTATGATGGATTTTATTGTTATTGTTAAGATGAGATTTTTTATTCACATAACATTATGGGAATACGAAATTTATACGTAATAGAAATTAAATGTGTATACTATAAATGTGAAAAAACATGTTAACATGCTTCCATTCATATGCATAGGCGATATGAACATATACTTGTTGTATACATACATAACATATACATAAAATATCCTACTATTGAGCAACTTGTTCTTGATTCATGTAATAACTGTCCTCTACGCAAGTAAGGTATAGTGTATTATTTCGCATCTCTTGTTAATCTATAATGCCTAATCTATATATATATAACCAGTAAGAAAGTTTCAGTCGGGCAACCCGACTTACATATACCATCACCCTCAGTAAAATAAAAAAAATTGCTATTATATTGACATTATTACTCGATTTCTAAAGTGGGTGGAGTGGTAAATTTGTATGGGAGGTACTAGAAGGGGCGTGTCTAGACTTCTAGGTTTATCCTCCAAAACTTTATCCTGTTATAGCTTTACTAAATACAGAGTTTGGGCACGATAGCGTTGGATGTATTGATATTATTACTCCATCTCTAATGTGGGCGGAAAGGTACATTTGTATGGAAGGTACCAAAATGGGCGTGTCTAGACTTCCAATTTTTTCTCTAAAACTTTATCCTCTTATAACTTAATAAAATACAGCATTGGGGCACGATAGTGTCGAGAATATTGATATTATTACTCCATCTCTAAAGTGGGCGGCGTGATACATTTGTATGGGAGGTACCAGAAGGGGCGTGTCTAGACATCCAGATCTTTTTTCCAAAACTTTATCCTGTTATAGCTTTACTAAATACAGAGTTTGGGCACGATAGCGTTGGATGTATTGATATTATTACTCCATCTCTAATGTGGGCGGAAAGGTACATTTGTATGGAAGGTACCAAAATGGGCGTGTCTAGACTTCCAATTTTTTCTCTAAAACTTTATCCTCTTATAACTTAATAAAATACAGCATTGGGGCACGATAGTGTCGAGAATATTGATATTATTATTCCATCTCTAAAGTGGGCAGAAAGGTACATTTGTTTGGGAGGTACCAGAAGGGGCGTGTCTAGACTTCCAGATTTTTTCTCCAAAACGTTATCCTGCTTGAACTTTACTAAATAGAGAAGTAGGTCACGATTGAGGTAGTTCTAATAATAATATTAATCGATTTCTAAAGTGGGCCTTACCAGATGGGGCGTTGGTAGACTTCAGTTTTTTTTCTCAAAAACTGTATCCTGCTATAGCTTTACTAAATTAAGAATTACGGTACGAGCGCGATGGATTTATTGATATTTTTACTTCATATCTAAAGTGGGCGGAAAGGTGAATTTGTATGCGAGGTACCAGAAGGGGCGTGGCTAGACTTCAAATTTTGTTTCCAAGACTTTATCCTGTAATAGCTTTACTAATTACAGAATTTGGGTACGATCCCGTTGGGTGTATTGATATTATAACTCGATTTCTAAAGTGGGCGGAATGATGTATTTGTATGGGAGGTACCAGAAGGGGCGGAGCCATGTAGCCCATTTGCAATACCGTAAGTAGTTTTGTGGAAATATTAACTCGTGCAAAATTTCAAACATTTGGTTGCGTCTTTCGAAAGTTATCGTGCGAACCAGCCGAAAAGCCACCAGACAGACAGACAGACAGACGGACATGGCTCAAATGACTAGGGTCTAAAGCAGCGACCGGCGAGAGCGCGCACTTGGGCAACATGAGCGAGAGAGCCACACATGTATTCTCACACATATTGAACGAAAACAAACAAACTCAATCAGTCTCGCTTGAGCATTCGTCCGACGCAGTTGTGCCGACGCCTGTTCGGTAAAATGAATTTCGGTAAAAATGAATTCTTATTTGTTAATGTGCATTGCCACGCGCACAACTGTTAAATTTCCTAGATTATTATATTATAATTTTGTTCATAGTTATGAAAAAAACTATACAACAATTTCCTTCACTACAGTGAGAGAGCAAAGAAAACAACTCACCAACACAAATTCATATTGTGGTTGTATTGCTGCCGGTGAATGGTCTAAAGTGATTCCTTCTATGTGTTACACTTTTGGGTCGTATCAAATGATATATACCCTCATCCCTAAGGGTGATGGTATAAAATAGTGGCAAAAATGTATAGTAATTCATCAATTGAGAACGGCTGGACTGATTTTGCTTAAATTTTTTTTTCAGTTGTTCGTAATTGCCAGGAGAAAGTTTATGTAGAAGAAAATTTTGGGAAAATGCTCCGGAAAAGCCGGAAAATTGGAAAAACTTAAAATTGCTTTTTTGTATGGAATTTTGTGTGCAATTGTTTCGAATGATTTTTCGAATGGAAAAATAAAATTTTTTTTTGAAAAATTCCGGAAAAATTCGAAAAACTTTAATACCATTTTTCGACGAAATTTTGGTTTTTGTCGTACGATTTGATAGTTTTGAACGATGTTACTTGTGAAAACTTTCGGATAATTATTCCGAAATGACTTTCCGAATGGAAAAAGAGATAAATTCTGGGTGGAAAACTCGGAAAATTCCGAAGAAATAGAAAAATTTGAATTTTTTCGGCAAAATTTTGCATTTCATCGCCTGATTTGAGGTTAATCGAAAATTACATTAGAAAATTTTGGATAGAAAATTATGGAAAATGCAAAAAAAAAATTCTTTTTCGACAAATTTTGGGCGTTGTAAATGTGAACAATTTCGAACAACTATGACTTTTCGAATGGGAAAAATATAAAAACTCTTGGTGGAAAACTCGGAAAATTCCAGGAAAAAATCGAAAGATTTGAATTATTAGCGAAAAACTCCAAAAATTTCGAAAGAGCACAAAAAATTTGATTTTTTTATCGACGAAACTTTGCAGTTTTCGCATGATTTTGATGTTGGTTGGAAAATTTAACGAGATAAATAATATCTATATATATAAAAATGGTGTAATAGTAATTCTTATAGTAATTCATCTATTGAGAACGGCTGGACCGATTTTGCTGATATTTTTTTTTGTTGTTCACAATTGCCAGAAGAAGTTTTAGGTGAGAGAAAATTTTGGGAACATCCTCCGGAAAAGCCGGGAAATTGGAATAACCGAAAATTTATTTTTTGTATGGAATTTTGTGTGCAATAATTGCGAATGATTTTTCGAATGGCAAAATTTAAAAATTCAGGAAAAATTCGAAAGTTTTTAAATTTTTTTTCGACGAAATTTAGCATTTTGTCGTATGATTTGATAGTTTTGGACGATGTAACTGCGAAAAAGTTTAGATAATTATACCGACATGTAATTCCGAATGGAAAAAGACAAATTCTTGATGGAAAACTCGAAAAAACTCTAAAAATTTGGATTTTTCGAATAGGACATGGTTGTTTTTAGGGAGAGTTATTTACTAGACTTATGCCTCCTATTGGACAATCAAACTTTGGACGACGTACGCGTCGAGCTATAATAAGTCAGAACGTCCGTAATAATCAAACTCAAAAGGGACGTGCCAAAAAAATTAAAGGAGACGTACCCATATTGCACAGTTTCGCGCTGCACAATCACCACCTCAAATTCGACAAAATGTTACTAGAAGCTGATTTTGAATACGATTTCACAATCTCCTACAAAGATCTTCGCTGCGTTGATATCGGTTCGCTGTCTGTCGTATGCCAGCATTGCAGTGCATTGAGTTAACAATCGGAAACTCCCGGCTTATGTTGCGCTGGTGGCATGGTGAAATTGCCGTTTTGACTCATCCGCCAGTGCAATTGTGACATATTCCTTTCTCTATGGAAATACAATCTAATCAAAACATTTCCGGCAAATACACATAAATATGCTTTCAAATGCCGTCATTCGGAGCCGAAGTTGTTGATCAACCGGCAACAATCCGTGTTAAAAGGTAATAGCATCTCATTACACAGTGGAACAGTGAAAAAAAACGCACAAACGTAGTTAAGCAGTTCAGATAGTATTTCTGGAGCTGAGTAAAACCCTAGCTCAGTGAAAAAAATGTTTTCGCTTTTTTAAAATAGGTCGCAAAAACATTTTATTTCTTTTCGTTGCTTAAATAAAAGAAACGAAGACATAATGTTTAATGAAATTAAATATTCTAGGAATATCTTAAGCAAAGTGTAAACTGAGGTAAGGTTTTGCCCAACGTTCGTGTGTTTCCGAAAAAGTTTTATTTTGTGTCAGTGTTATTATTAAAAACTATTCCTCCCATTTTGCTCCAAATTTCTTCCACACATTCAGATTCAAGGGCAAATACATCATCGAGCTGGCGCTATGTTACCACTACCAAACGAAGATCATAAGTTCCTTCAGATCTATTTCGTTTGAGACTCGGCAATAGAACTAGATCAAAGTTATGCAATTTTTACTTCGATAAAACACGAAATGATCGAACAATTGCAAAATTTTCTGCATCGGATACAATTATAGTGTTCATATACTTGAAATTTTCAGAAAACCGGTTTCCGGTTTATTCGAAAAAATCCTTTTTCCAACAATTCGGTTTTTGAATACATGATTTAGAAGACTTAGGATAGTTTAACTTAACATATAAGTGCAATCTATATGATGTAACATTCTCACAAACTTTAAGGCGTTTTCTGTAAAATTTTCATTTTACACATACCTAGGTTTAGAATTAAGGTATCGATTTTATCACATGCATATTAACCACCTTTTTACCAATCCATATGAATATTGACTGCGTGCTACTCATTTCGAGGTGAGGTCCCAATCTATTTTAAGATGAGAACCCAACTGTATCCTTTTTGCGATCAAACATTTTTGTCAGGACATAACTGCATTTAAAGTTGTTCATATGAAAATCGACGGCTTCACAGCTATAGCAGGGTGAAAATGTGGAATCACACGATATTGTTCTCAAGCGTCGGGAGACTCATCGGTCATATGATGCACTTCAATACCCGTTGATGTTCTGCCGTGGAGAGGGTGATGGTCAATACAACGACAGGTTTGTTTACAAGTCATCAGGAAAAGAAACGAATAAAAAGGTTAGCTCAAATAATTTGTATGCGTATCGATCGTAAATTGCGTTAGCTGTTGCACCATCTGCTGCCACGTTGTTGAAAGGCAGTCGAACTGCACACTCCGCTTTAAAGTTGCCGATGAATCTTCTCACAGTTGACAAGCCATTGGGCACAATATCCAGAAGTTCAGCGACACCGAAATTGTTGCAAGAATACAAAATCATCATTTACGATGAATGCACGATAGCGCATCAACGAACTCTGGAGGCTGTTGACCGAAAGATCGAAACGATTTGGTGGGGCTATAATATCCCTACGGTCCATAACCAGCTGGATGAACGGGAGTCCATAACCAGGATACCCGGGTACCTAGTGCAGTTTTTTCGTTTATATTAAAATAAAATAATATATATCTGCACAGAATGTTAGAAACGCTTAGTTTTTACATCTCAACTCTAAAAATTTCATGTTTGAAAGATAATACTGGTTTCTATAGGCATTTTGTACCTAACAGGCACACAAAAGTAAACAGAAACTGGTTTTATAAGGCTTGGTTGTTTGCTTGTTTTTGGCACCTGCTTCTGAATTGTTTGTGTTTTGTACCGTTACGTACCGTGTACCGTTACGCTAGAAAAAGAATAGATTTCAAAGATTTCGTCATTATAAGTTGAACAGTTGAACATAGAAGTTGAAGACAAATGAACCGCAAAATAGAATTTTTAACTGAAAGACAATATCTGCGTTTGAGTGAAGAAGCCAGAAGCAGATATATTGAGTCTTTACTTGATGATATGACTGAGGATGACGACGCTTTAGTGCCAATTGAAGAGGAAGTAGAGGTATTTACTGGAGAAGTGCAAGACTCAGAGAGTGAAGACTGGGACAATGAAAACGAAATTCCAGCCGCTACTGACACGCCAATGCAAATTGAGCAAGATGTATTTGAAGATGAAAGTGACAGTGAAACTGATATGGTTGAAGAAAATACACCAACATCAAGCACAACAGAAAGTATGATTGCACGTGATGGTACTCAATGGCAACCAACACCACCTGTTTGTCAACAAATAAGGAGTCACAACATCATTAGAATTCGCAGTGGTCCATTACGAATGACGGAAAGTATGACTGGTATGCAATGCTTCAAGAGCTATTTTACAATAGAAATGGTCGATATAATCGTGCGTCATACCAACAAAAAAGCCAATTCAACTTATGATGCCTACAATGCAGCAAACCCAACAAAGCGTCAATTGAAGTGGAGGGATACGACAGTGGCAGAAATATACGCATTCATTGGAATGCTGATAATGGCAGGCGCAAATCATTCCAATGATGAAAATGCAAGGGACTTATGGACGCTATTGTCTCATCCTCTATTCCGCGCAACAATGGGATTAAACCGCTTCTGGGATCTTATCCGTTTTATACGTTTTGATGACGCGAGAACATGAAACGAGAGGCAGCGCACAGACAAAGCTGCTACAATACGAGATATTTGGATAATGTTGAACGCCAATCTCGCAAAATATTATGTGCCTACAGAAAATTTAACAATCGACGAACAATTGTATCCGTACCGCGGCAGAACGAAATTTACCCAGTATATTCCATCGAAGCCTGCGAAATACGGTATCAAGGTATGGTGGATATGCGATGCTAAAAATTCATATCCTCTTCAAGGCCAAATATATACTGGCAAACAAGACAGTGGTCGCGAAATTGGTGTAGGCGAAAGAGTAGTCAGAGATTTGGTTGGGCCATACCACGGTAGCGGACGTAATATCACCATGGACAATTTTTTTACGACGCTGCCACTGGCAAAGCAGCTGATATCCGTCAAACTTAGCATTGTCGGAACACTGCGGCGAAACAAAGCTTATATACCAACCGAAATGAAAGACGATAAGAGGTGGACCATTGGGACAACCAAATTTGGTTTCCACGAGAAGGTGACTATGGTTACATTCAAACAGAGGAAAACAAATTCCGTAATAATGTTGTCGACTATGCATGATGATGCAACTGTAGAAGAAAACGGCAAACCAGAAATCATCAATTTTTATAACAAAACGAAAGGTGGCGTGGATGTTATGGACCAGACGCTTCGGGAGTATACCACACAAAGACACACGAAAAGGTGGCCTTTGTCGTTTTTCTACAATATGCTCGATGTTAGTGCTTTCGCGGCATACACTATATTTTATGAGAATAACACAACTGTTCCATATCAAACAACACGGAGAAAACGTTTTTTGCGTAAACTTGCTGAAGATTTGTGTGCGCCAATAATAGAAGAAAGAGTAAGCAATCGCCAAGTAACGCGCCACTTTTCCACCAAAACAGCAATTGAGAGCTTTTTGGGAAGATCAGTGGAGACGGTAACCTATACCGAGGAGCCATCTACTTCTAAGGCCGCTTATACTGATGGCAGGAAGCCAATAATAGGAAGCTGTTATTTGTGCGCTACTTTGCCAGATAAAAGGAGAAGAAAAACGAGAAAAGTCTGCAGCGTTTGCAAGAAACCAGTTTGCGACCAGCATACTAAAACAATATCAAAATGTTTTCCATGTTTCAACAATTACTCAACATAAGTCATCAAATGTAAGAAATAAGTTAAAATTAATAAAATATAAATAATTCAACCTAAGAAACAATTACATTTCATATTTTACACATCAATAAACATTATAAAACAAAATAAAAATAAAACAAACGTTTTTTCTTTGAAATATAAGGTAATTTATACTAAGGTACCCGGGTACCCTGGTCATGGACCCCTGTATGCAAAAACATTAAACTAATTTTTTGGTTAATATATTTAACCAAATTTAATAAACTTTTTTCTAGTCTCTAAGTTTAGCCGAAATTTCTGATGATCCGGAGTTTCATGTTGATATCTTAAATATTATAGGAACAGCAGCACTTTAAAGTTCAAATTGTTACCCGGGTACCCGGTTATGGACCGTAGGGATATTTCTGTCGGAAGATTTTCGTCAAACGCTTCCCGCCATTTCAAAATCTGCTGCTGCTGATGAAATGAATGTCTTTGTGGCGGAATGACAAGGAGTTGAAATTAACTACGGACATGAGAGTCACGTTGCAAAACGACCTATCGGCTACTGCATTTTCAAAATATCTACTAGCGCTTTGTAATGGCCAAATTGCTGTTGATATTTCGATTGGATTGATGACGTCCCCGTCAAATTTTTCAAAGGAGAGGAAGTCCTTCCCCCTCGAATTTCTATTATTCCAACCGATTTTCCCTTTCAATTCTAGCGAATTCAATTCCCCATTCGATTGGCTTTTGCGATGACAGTCAATAAATCGCAAGGCCAATCATTGGAAGTTTGTGGGATCAACCTCGAATTTCTCAGTTTTTCACGTGTTGACTGTCTTAATTGTTTGTTTTAGCGCCGGAAAACAAATCGAAAAACATTGTTTATCAGACCGCTCTTGACTGATTTCGATTAAATTCAAATAAGTCACATTAAAATTTTAACTACAGGTGTTTTAATATTACTCTGGAGCTTATATGAAGGCGTTAACTTGGAGCGATACGAAGTTCGCCGAGTCAGAAGTTTATGGCAGAACAACGTTTGCCGGGTCAGCTAGTTTATAATATATATTTTGAAATATTAATGAAAATCTGTGATTTCTGAACACAAATTGATCGGACACACGCCATGGTAATGACTATTTGCACCGTGCGACCAAATTTTTTCATAAAAATATGTAGAATATTTTATTTTGATTTCCGTGCCTCGTTAAAGGACATTTAGATTTATTTATTCCTGTTCTCAGAATTTAAATTTTTCAATGTTTCTAATACTAAATGCTTCGGGCCACAGAATGTAGTCATTTCGTGATATCGACCAATATATGGGTTTGAACCTATTTTAGGTATTATTGTGATAAAACTCAACATCATCATCATGATTATTATCATCTATTCACAATAACTTAAATTAGTAAAAAAAACGCAGTTATTCCGCAAGATTTTTCTTTTGGATATATAAGCTGATATCTCATATTATGAGAGCATTTAATCAAATTAGCTTGATCTCGCCCAGAAATTTGTTAAAACTCAATGTATATATCGAAAATACAACATTTGTGGAGCACTTAAATAAAAAGCATTAAAAATATTTGCAAAACATTTATCTAAACAAAATATTTTTATTTATATATTCAAATGCCTGAAGATGATGGTTCCATTATAATATTTTTACATTAAGAAGACGTAATAAAAAGTATAAGTAATCGAAACATCTCAATTTTCTAATTTATCCAATAAAGCAAAAATTCTTCAACTTTGACCGCTCGCTGCCAATAAAAAATTTTACTCAAATTTCACTCTTACCCAATACCAAACATGTCTGAACAAGATAAACTTCAACTTTTGAATTAATCCTTACTTTTGGTACATTTCATCCTGAGCGTGCGTGGCACAGTAGGGAAAAAAAAAACATTTAAAATTTTAGGCCGCAATCCTTTACCGATTTTCAAAATTCTTTTTTTGTATTATTGGAAACGAAATTGCGCACAGAATGTACGTTTTTTCTTATTCTGAATTCCTTACCGTTATTTTTTAAAATTTATCAAAGACGATGCAAAAATAATTTTTGACTTTAATGTTAAATATTTTTTGGAATATGTGTCCTAAAAATCACGAACTGACCTCAATTAATGTGAATATATGTTTTAAATTAAAACAAAACCTAACATATAGCCTGGAAAAGTTTTAAGAAAGTCGTCTGTAAAAAATAAGCCAAATCGGTAAAGGTCGCTATACATTTTTTTTGCATATGTACCAAAATAATGCAGTTTTAAACCTCTGATAAAATTCAATTTTGTGTTTACAAGTAGGCTAAGTGGTGTACTTTTGATTTAAAAGGACCAATAACTCTATATGTTAAATCATCTGTCAAAATAAGGAAACTTGTGAAACGCTTAAAAACTTTTGAAATTTCACTACCAAAGTTAATCAAAAAATCGATATATTTCCTGAGGAAATTGGAAAAATTTTAGTTACACCCTCTTATTTTTATTTATGTATCAAAATATCAAAAGGCATACATAATTAAGCCTACTAATACATATGAAATGTTTATATTGCGATTTTAAGCCCTATATATTGCAAATATATTTGACTTTTCTATATGCGTTTAAGAAATTTCCTTATTTTGACAGATGATGTATCATTTTAAGGTATTGGTCTTTTATAATAAAAAGCACACCACTTAGCCTACTTGTAACCACAAAATTTTTTTTATTGGAATTTTAAAACTGCATTATTTTGGTACATATGCAAAAAAATTGCATGGCGACCTTCAACGATTTGACTTTTTTTTTTACAGACGATTTTCTTAAAACTTTTTCAGGCTATATGTTAGGTTTTGTTTTAATCGGACAATAATTATGAGCAGGACACTGAGTTAAAGTGTGAAAATAGTGCATCCACATATTTACTTGCAGTTGAGCCAAAAAAAAAATTTTCTCTTATTTTTTCGCTGAGTTTAATTCGTAACATATGTTCACATTAATTAAGGTCAGTTCGTAATTTTTAGGACACGTAGTCCAAAAAATATTTAACATTAAAGTCAAAAATTATTTTTGCATCGTCTTTGATAAACTTTAAAAAAATAACAGTAAGAAATTCAGAATAAAAAAACGTACATTCTGTGCGCAATTTTGTTTCCAATAATACAAAAAAAGAATTTTGAAAATCGGTCAAGAATTGCGTCCTAAAATTTCAAATGTCCAAAAAAACTTTTTTTTCCCCACAGTGCGTGGGCCCAAAATAAGTATTTGGGGTTGTATTTCACATTTATTTTGGGATCCATTTTAATTTCTATTCAATTCCATAATGATAACAGACCCCAAAATTAGAACCTGTTTTCAATTTGAATTTGAAGTGTTACTACGTGGGGCCCGTCCCATAAGTGATAGTCAAACATTCAGTGTAACCACTTAACTTTTTTTCGTGACTTTCCACTAACAGCTCTTAGAGTTGCCAGCAAAAAATAATATACACGATTTACAGACTTTCTTACTTATAATTTCTTTCAAAATTAAGGTATTTAGGACCACTGTTTAGTGCAATAACAATATAGAATAACAGGACTTTTGGCGTACTACTAGTGTCCTTCAACATTACAATATCGTATCTAAAATGATTTTTTTTTTTCAAGTTTTGCTTTTAATTCTCAACCGTCCTTTGACATTTTATGAACCACTGACTTTTTTAAGCCTTTCTCTTTTTGGCAGATGTAAAATTTTAGATACGTTGCTCCAATGGTTAATTTACCTGATACCTCCCATACAAAATTACCTGTTTTTATAAAAATAATATTTCTCCAACAACTTTTAAACGGACAGCTGGTGGGAATTTGAATGTGTCCAGTGTAATTATCTTGTAATAGTACACAAAGCCCTAAGAAAAGCAGGACTTTTGCCACACACCTTCTGATACCCCCAATATAAATTACTGAAATTGCCCCTTTTACATGCATATATACAACATTTAGTTAAATTTTGTTTAGGTAAGCCGATATTGAACGTTGACTTACGAAAAACAAATCGGTCATGTTGTGGTGCCCTTGATGGTACCTCCTATTCGCCTTCCATTTAAATTGTGTGCTCATTGAGCTTCCACTTAATTCAATTATACAACAAGAGGAAAGAAATATTAATTCCATCTGCAAGTGTTTATAAGATTTAGCACCTTAGCTTCCAACCGCCATAAATATCACCCCACGGGAGTCTTTGCTTTAAGTCCAAAAGCTTCGCAATAATTGAAAATAGACAATTAATGGAATTTTCTTATAGATTTATTGCAATAAACCCTCACCCACCTTAATCATAAAACAGGATGTGGCCATTTAATACCTGCTGTGTCTCCAATAAGAGCACTTCGCAAATATAAGTGTTTCTCATAGCACAAAAGAAATGTCGTAAATGTAGTTTTAATGACATTTATGTAGTTATATTGTAGTTCACATAGTAGTCATGTTAAGTGGCTTTGATAAATTAATATAATTATACATTTGAATATATTAGCACCAGGAAAAGAGTCATAATACATTAATTATGTAAGAGCGCTCTTCCCTGTGACATAAGCTTCAAAAATTTGGCATTCCATTATGTTTTAAAAAACATAAAGTTCAATTTCATCTTTTGTCCATCCATTAAACATAAGTAACGGAATTTATGGATTTCTGTTTAATATAAACCCTGCCGTATTTGGTACATATTTAACTTTACGCTATTAATGAAACTTTGTATTTAATTTATTAAAGATTTGTTCGTAAATAGTACATGTGGATAATATAAAGCAACAGCTTTGGTGAAATAAATTACATATAAGCAGATCTCATACCAATTTAGTGCAAAGCCTTTGTATTCATTTTAAAAATACTTTACATAATCAAAAACACACTGTTGTTGATACAGATTGTGCGCTAAAAAAGCGACGGTGCTTAAAGTTATGTGAACCATAAATCATAACAGATACCAGATAGAATTCCGACAATTGTTTGGAAATGCCTACTTTTTATGGACTGGTTATTCTTCGAATTGACATCAAGAACGACAGGTTAAAACGCAACAATGAACGTTACGAACGAGCCTTGTCCCCCATACGGCTACTTTTCAGGAATTTCACAACCATTGCAATATCGTCTACAAAAAAAGCCTGATGCCTAATCCTACTAACAAAGGGCATAGTAAACTAAAGTGATATCGTTATGCTTGAGTTATATGTTGTTAATAGCAATTAAGCTTTGATCTTCCGGCTCTTTTTGAGGCTATCAAATAGAAAGGTGAACAAAGCAGTATACTCGTAAATTTTAATCTGTATTTATTTTACGTTAAGAGAAGTAATAAATTTTATGAAGGTCTAAAGGTATAATTTGTTATATCACTCAATCATAAAATCTTTAGAGACAAGGTCCGTACGGTAATCTGTTAATTTGGAACTTATTTGCTTTAATCGGGTTAGTTTGATGTCTTAAGTCAGTTTTCACGTTAGGCCAGTTTCGGGCAACCGCCCACAGAGATACGATCGACAATTCACAATACATCCAGTATCAGAAATTGTACAGGAAATGTTTTGCAAAACTCTCGGGCCTGATATGGTATCACTATCGGAACAACAGGCTGTTACCTCTATTCCGATTTCCTGAATAGTCTAGATAAACATTAGCTGAATCAACTCCAGAACGTTTTTCGAAGTAATTCAAAATAATAGATCATCAACTCATTATCAATAATGGCAAACATCGTCATTAGTAGGAAAACGCCCCTAAAAAAGTCATTTAACTACTACAATGTAGATTTATCAAATATTTATATTAGAACTAGCTGAACCGGCAAACGTTGTTCTGCCATACAACTTCGGAACCGGCAAACTTCGTCTCTCTCCTAAGGTAACGAATTCATATATGCTCTAGGGATATTGTAAAAGTTCAAGTTTTAATGCGATTTATTTGAATTTAGTCGAAATAAGTGAAGAGCGATCTGATTAACAATGTTCTTCAATTTGTTTTCGGCGTACCAACAAACAATGAAGACGGTTTGCCAATACGTGAACAGACAACGTACGGCTGATCTTGTGAAAAGCAGGGATTTTCGAGATTGATTCCACAAACTTTCATTGAGGGGTTTTGCAATTTATTGATTGTTATCGTTAAAGCTAATTGAATGGGGAGTTGAATTCGCTTGAATTTGGATGGGATGGTCGGTTAGAATAATAAGAATTCGAGGGATAACGACTTCCTCTCCTTTGGATTTGTCCTTGATAAACGTCGCCTTAATCACATTTATCATCAGTTTTTTTGACGGAAAACCACGTACTGTTGCACAATTTCAGATGATTCAGATTCCGAAAAATGCTTATGATCGATCCCACCTTCAGCTGTAAATTATGCGGCTGAATTCCTGGCACATCTAGGGAGTTCAAAAATTCTGTCGGATAGTTGATCGCTTCATTCTCGTTGGTCACGCTATCAACGGATTTTTATCGATTCTACTTTGAATAATAACATTCGATTTTATTTTTATAATTTTGTGCAATGCCGGGAAAACTTTGGTGATGAGTTTCTCCTTTGACGATGAAAACTCGGAAAAATTTCTCGGGAACGCCTTCAATCCAGTTCAAATCAAAAACATCAACAGGAATTTGGCAATTACCAAGCGCCAGTAGCTGTCTTGAAAATTCAGTAGCTGATGGATCGTTTTGCTACATGATTATGCAGTAGATTATGGAATGCTGGAAGCGTGTGACGAAAATCTCCGGGGAGCAATATCATAGCCCCATAAAGTCGTCTCGAATCACTCGTAAATCCATTATCGTTCGGTCAACTGCCTCGTTTATGCGCCATCGTACATTCATCCCAAATTATGATTTTGCATTCTCGCAACAATTTCGCTGCACGTTGGCTTTTTAAAAATGATAGAGCGTTAATGGTTTCATCAGACAGTCAGTTTCTAATACTATTTACAAATTGCCCTGTTGTTGAAAATATTCTCTCGCTTTCAACTGATGTTGGGCCTTATTGTCAGAAGAGCATTCAATAAAATGGTGACATTTTCCGTTGCTTTTCCACTTGCTTCGTAAAATTGTAAATTCTTTTTCATCGAGTATTTAAGTAGTATGTATATTACTTGATGCAACATTTGCATTTGTTATGGCATCGGTTAAAATATCCTAAAATGGACTTTCGGTACTAATGTCACAAATAGGAATTTCGTCCGATTCCAGAACTTCGTCGATAACGTCTTCTTTAAAAAGTCGAGTACAAATTTGTTCAGCGTACGCGATCACATTTAGTTTTGAAGCAGTTTGAAATAAGTTATTAGCATTCTTATCAAATACTGTTGGATTTTTAAGATACTTTACTAAAGTATAAAGTCGCTTGGGAATCTCCCGTTCCATCGTCAACAACCTTCATCAGCGAATCGTACACGTTCGTTTGCTCGGCATTCATCGGCTGCACTTTTGTTTGGACTCTTTCAGTCAGTCAATTTTACAATAATCCGAAATTTTCCAAGCATCATAACGAATTTTCCACATTTACGTCGACTGAAATCATTAAATTAAGCGTTACAATGCAAAATTTCGTCCTAAATCCAACCTTAAGAGTTTTTCCGGAATATTCCGAACTTTCCACCGAAAATTTTTCTATTATCCGAAATTTTTTAAAATAATTTTTTATCAAATCAAGCGATGCAATGCAAAAATTTGTGGAAAAAATTCAATTTTTTCCGGAATTTTCCGAGTATTTCACCGAGAATTTATCTATTTTTCTATTCGGAAAGTCATTTCGGAATAATTATCCGAATTTTTTCGCAAGTTACATCGTTCAAAACTATCAAATCGTACGACAAAAAGACAAATTTCGTCGAAAAATAGTATTACAATTTTTCCGAATTTTCCAACAAAACTATTTTATTTATCATTCGAAAAAACATTAATTTTTACGAATGCACACAAAATTCCATACAAAAAAGCAATTTTAAGTTTTTCCAATTTTCCGGGTATTCCGGAGGATTTTCCCACATAAACCTTCTCCTGGCAATTACGAACAACTGAACAAAAGTTTGAGTAAAATCGGTCCAGCCGTTCTCAATTGATGAATTACTATACATTTTTGCCACCATTTTTATATATATAGATTAAGGTTTTGTTTATTGTATTCGTAAGTAAATGTACTTTTAGTTTCACATATCCATTTTTTGTCAATAATTTTTTTCTGAAATGTTTCGCTTAGAAAACAGAAATTGAATACCAAATTTCAGATCGATATTTCCTAACCTACGCGTAGTGGCCCAAACAGACAATCTAGCGGGATTTAATTTACAACTCTTGTAAAAGCTTATAAAAGCTTTTGCAAAGAGATTTAGGCGCATTTCTAATCTGCTGCGAACGTTCAAAGTAAAAAAAATTTTAACACGTGGCCCGCAAATATTGGCAGCATTTTTTAACTTCTCTTGGTTGATCCAAATTACAAACAAATTATACTTTATTGAGTCAATTTTTTTTCTTCTCATTCAGAGAAGGTATGTAGTAAATAAAAATTATATGTTTGTGACCAGTCTTCTCATGTGTAGCAAAAAATATGTAGTATAATGAAGCTGTTGTAGCATATATGGTTTTAGAGCGCACACTGACATCTTTGGACTAAAACTAACGTCATTCAATTGCATTTAAGCTAAATTTGGCATTTATGTAAAGTGTGAGTTCTTGTGTTGTAAAAATATCCAAAATGATATCCAACTACAACCAAGGTGATAGAGGACCAATATCCATTCATCAAGAAAAATACGTGGAACATTTACTTTTGCAGTGGAATATGGAAGACTGCAAACCTGCTTTTACACCTATTGCTTGCGGAACAATTTTGGAAAAATGTGAAGACAAGTGTGAGAATTTGGATATTAAGAGATATCAATCACTTATTGGAGGATTGATGTACTTAGCAGTTATAAGTAGGCCTGATATCTCACATGTTGTGTCAAGATTATCACAATTTAATTCACACCCACATCAAGAACACTTTATAGCAGCTAAACATATACTAAGATATTTGAAATATACTTCTAAAGCATCATTAACATATTCCAAAGTTGATGATAAATTGATATGTTTTACAGATTCGGATTGGGCTACTGATAATTTTGATCGTAAATCATACAGTGGATTTGTTTTGTTTTTGGCAGATGGACCTATAGCATGGGAGTCCAAAAAGCAACATTCTGTATCTCTTAGCTCGATGGAAGCCGAATATATAGCGCTGTGTCAGGGAGCCAAAGAAGTTTCATTTCACAGAAGTCTATTGAAAGAAATTGGATTACAAGATCTTGAGGAAAAAGCTACAATCATATACTGCGATAACCAAGGAGCTCAATTTCTCGTTAAAAATCCAGTTGTACAAAAGCGCAGCAAACACATTGACATACGGTTTCATTACATCTGAGACAAATATCAAGCGAATGAGATAAATGTGAAGTATGTAGCAACATCGGAAAATGCAGCAGACATTTTGACCAAAATACTTACTAAAGGCAAACATACAGCTGCATGTAAACTTTTGAAATTGCATTTTTGAATATTGTTGAAATTTTGTTTTACCTTATTTGAGTTGAGTCGGAGTTTGTTGTATGTATATATTGAAACAACTCAACTATATTGTACTTTGTATTATATGATCGTAGTACTATATGAAAGTATACATGTCGGAATAGAAAATATTTTCCGACATTACTCTGAAAATCGTTCTGAAATAAACAACCTAATTTTTCTATCAAATTCGAATATCGGAATTTTCATTTGTTTGCTACAATAGCCCCACCGCCTTTGGTACCACCCACACAAAATGAAAAATTTTAAAAAAAAAACATTTGTTTAATAACGGGCTATTGAAATTTGGCCTGATTAATTATCTACCAATACTAAACAATTACTGAGAAAACCAAAGCATTATCCACACCCATTCTGTTACCTCCCATACAAATGGCCGAATTCACCCTCATAGTTTTAAATATATTTTTTTGTCAGGTACACTGAATAAGGTCGTATTTTGTATAACATTAAAGCTTATTGAAATTTGACTTAGAAATGAATATGGACTATATCGGCCGACCCCTTCTAGTACCTCTAACACAAATAATACGCTTATAGTATAAGTTGTATGGGAGCTATGATATAAAGTCGACCTAGAAAATTGAATTTGAGGGAATAAGTGGTATTTGCGTTAAAAAACTTATGTTTAAATTTTCACTCAACCAGTACAGAAATTTCAGTCAGTTAAACTGACTGATAAATACCATCACCCAATTTAATATATTGTTTAAGTCTTGAGTTATTGAAAATAATCGATTTGTAATTAAAACCAGTTAGAAAGTTTCAGTCGGGCAACCCTTACCCTCAGTAAAACAAATAATTTTCTATTTTATTGATATTACTAGCTGACTGGGCAGACTTCGTCCTGCCTAAAGAAGTATTGACTGAAATTTAACTTTTTTTGGTTGGAATTAATCTTCGGGTTGTGTTAGTTTCTTTTGATATTCGCATCAAAATTTAACAAAAATTTTAAGGTATATTAAAACATAATATAGTTTTAATGAGAGAAATTTATTGTAATGCTTTTGATAATAGAGTATGTATGGAAGAACCATACACGTGAACATGCAACATAAAGGTGTTCATGCGAAAAATTTGGATTTTTAAAATTTGAATAGACTGTCCCTCAGATTTATTGAATGTCATTGCAAATTTTAGCCGAACTGGAAACTGTAGTCATTTAAATCTAACGCAAATCCGTGGGTATCATTGTTATACATAGTAGCAACACTTCGGTTCCCTTATATTTTCTGGGTAAATTAATTTAAGAAGGATAACTCAATCAGCAAGGGGTTTGAACGATTTTGTGTGTGTCATAGTACACTCATCCCTCATTATGATTTAACATGTTTGCAACATTTTTTAACTTGATAACTCATGTGCGGTTCTCGGAAAATTTAAATTTTTTGCTCTATTCTGCAACATCCAAAATAGCTGCGCAATACAGGAGGATGCAATAGCCAACGCGATCAAACATTTTGCAAAATCAACAATATCAAAACCCATTGGTGCAATAAGATTTGAGAAATGTTTAAATTCGTGATTATGCAATTTTTTCTGCCGTAGATCTCAGTTACATACACCACTGGTCTCAAAAAATTGCATACCAAATATCAAGACGAATAGTGCTGCAGTCCTTCAGCTATTGCTTTTGGGAAAGAGAATTTGGCAGGTCTACCCCTTATGCTTGATCACGAATATTGGTGTTTATTCCACATCCTATTTCAAATCCCCCCTTTTTCTTTAGAATTCGTATATTAACCTTAATTGAATCCACAACAAATTCCATTACCATTCGCAAAATGACGTCCTACGGACGGAGCCACGCCTAATGATCTAGGCCATCAGATATTGCACTTTTATAAATTAGGTCCTATGAGTAGGGCTATTCCTACTAATCTAGTACTTCAGATGCCGCACTTTAACAAATTAGCTCATGGGGGCGGGATCACGCCTTATAATCTAATCCTGACAGCTTTTGACCTGATAATATTGCATCCACACCTGATTAAAAGTCAGTTATTTTAGTAGTACGCCAGATATTGCATTTTGTTAATGGGGTGGAATGGATTGGCCTCACCTCAGAGACATCAGTTAAATGCTGTAGCATCCACTGAGTTTCAAACAAACTCAATTTAAATCTTATATACATACATAAATATACCATTTGTCTGTGTTATTTGAAAATTCAAGTATTGACAAATTTAACATTGACACACTATTTAAATTTTCACAATATAAAACTTTTGAACATTTTTTGTATGGGAAAATCGAAAAGCGAATAGACCACATGATTCAAATGCAATGTTTAAGTAACCTATAACGATCCTTGAAAGATTGTCTTTCTATTGATGCCGGTTTGTTGCACATCGGTTGGGTAGTTTTGAAGTCTATAGTGGACATACGTAGAAACAAATGTTCACTTTTATATATATAGATTACTCGATTTCGAAATTGGGCGGAGTGGTACATTTATATGGGAGGTACGTGAAGGGGTGTGTTTAGGCTCCAGATTTATTCTCCATAACTTTATCCTGTTATAGCTTTACTAAATACAGAATTTGCGCACGATTGCGTTGGTGTACTGATATTATTACTACATCCCAAAAGTGGGCGGAAAGGTACATTTGTATGGGAGGTACCATAAGGAGCGTGTCTAGACTTCCAATTTTTTCTCCAAAACTTTGTCCTGTTATAATATAACAAAATACAGAATTTGGGCACGATCGTGTCGAGTGTATTGATATTATTACCCTATTTCTAAAGTGGGCGGAGTGGTACATTTGTATGGGTGGTACCAGAAGGGGCGTGTCTAGACTTCCAGATTTTTTCTCCAAAATTTTATCCTGCTTAAACTTTACCAAATACAGAATTTGGGCACGATCGCGTTAGGTCTTTTAATAATATTAATCGAAGTGGGCGGTACCAGATGTGTATGGGAGGTACCAGATGGGGCGTGAATAGACTTCCAATTTTTTATACCATCACCCGTAGGGATGAAGGTATATATCATTTGATACGACCCAAAAGTGTACCACATAGAAGGAGTGACTTTAGACCCTAGGTTTCTTTGAACCAAATTCGATTCATGACTTTTTAAGTCGTTTGAGCCATGCCCGTCTGTGGTTTCATTTTTCGTGGCCTTGCCGATATGTATGTTCAAATTACTAATACTCCCACCTCCAATGCAAACTCCCCTTTTTTGATGGGCCCGCCTAACTGCCCCGCGATTACAGCCGTAGCGCAGTAGGTCAAACAGCAGTTCGAGCGGACTTTAATTAATAACTCTAGTAAAAGAAGAGATATTTATACCATCACCCGTAGGGATGAAGGTATATATCATTTGATACGACCCAAAAGTATAACACATAGAAGGAGTCACTTTAGACCCTAGGTTTCTTTGAACCAAATTCGATTCATGACTTTTTAAGTCGTTTGAGCCATGTCCGTCTGTCTGTCTGTCTGTCTGGTGGCTGTCCGGCTGGTTCGCACGATAACTTTCGAAAAACGCAACCAAATGTTTTGAAATTTTGCACGAGTTATTATTTTCTCAAAACTACTTACGGTATTGCAAATGGGCTACATGGCTCCGCCCCTTCTGGTACCTCCCATACAAATACATCATTCCGCCCACTTTAGAAATCGAGTAATAATATCAATACACCCTACGGAATCGTCCCCAAATTCTGTATTTAGTAAAGCTATAACAGGATAAAGTTTTGGAAAAAATTTTGAAAGCCTAGCCACGCTCCTTCGGGTACCTCCCATACAAATCTACCTTTCCGCCCACTATAGAGATGGAGAAATAATATCAATAAATTAAACGTGATCGTACCCAAATTCTATTTTGAGTAAAGCTATAACAGGATAAAGTGTTGGAGAAAAAAATTGGAAGTCTATTTACGCCCCATCTGGTACCTCCCATACACATCTGGTACCGCCCACTTTAGAAATCGATTAATATTATTAAAAGACCTAACGCGATCGTGCCCAAATTCTGTAGTTGGTAAAGTTTAAGCAGGATAAAGTTTTGGAGAAAATATCTGGAAGTCTAGACACGCCCCTTCTGGTACCTCCCATACAAATGTACCACTCCGCCCACTTTAGAAATAGGGTAATAATATCAATACACTCGACACGATCGTGCCAAATTCTGTATTTTGTTATATTATAACAGGACAAAGTTTTGGAGAAAAATTGGAAGTCTAGACACGCCCCTTATGGTACCTCCCATACAAATGTACCTTTCCGCCCACTTTTGGGATGTAGTAATAATATCAGTACACCCAACGCAATCGTGCGCAAATTCTGTATTTAGTAAAGCTATAACAGGATAAAGTTATGGAGAATAAATCTGGAGCCTAAACACACCCCTTCACGTACCTCCCATATAAATGTACCACTCCGCCCAATTTCGAAATCGAGTAATAATATCAATAAAATAGAAAATTATTTGTTTTACTGAGGGTAAGGGTAAATGTAAGTCGGGTTGCCCGACTGAAACTTTCTAACTGGTTTTAATTACAAATCGATTATTTTCAATAACTCAAGACTTAAACAATATATTATATTGGGTGATGGTATTTATCAGTCAGTTTAACTGACTGAAATTTCTGTACCCACGTTTAATTTATTGATATTATTTATCCATCTCTATAGTTGGCGGAAAGGTAGATTTGTATGGGAGGTACCAGAAGGGGCGTGGCTAGGCTTTCAAAATTTTTTCCAAAACTTTATCCTGTTATAGCTTTACTAAATACAGAATTTGGGGACGATCCCGTAGGGTGTATTGATATTATTACTCGATTTCTAAAGTGGGCGGAATGATGTATTTGTATGGGAGGTACCAGAAGGGGCGGGGCCATGTAGCCCATTTGCAATACCGTAAGTAGTTTTGAGAAAATAATAACTCATGCAAAATTTCAAAACGTTGGTTGCGTCTTTCGAAAGTTATCGTGCGAACCAGCCGGACAGTCACCGGACAGACAGACAGACGGACATGGCTCAAACGACTTAAAAAGTCATGAATCGAATTTGGTTCAAAGAAACCTAGGGTCTAAAGTCACTCCTTCTATGTGTTACACTTTTGGGTCGTATCAAATGATATATACCCTCATCCCTAAGGGTGATGGTATAATGAATTGATGTGCAGTTGTCTCGCTAAAACTCAAAAACGGCTGGACCGATTTTCAAAATTTTTATACCATCACCCTTAGGGATGAAGGTATATATCATTTGATACGACCCAAAAGTGTAACACATAGAAGGAGTGACTTTAGACCCTAGGTTTCTTTGAACCAAATTCGATTCATGACTTTTTAAGTCGTTTGAGCCATGTCCGTCTGTCTGTCTGTCCGGTGACTGTCCGGCTGGTTCGCACGATAACTTTCGAAAGACGCAACCAAACGTTTTGAAATTTTGCATGAGTTATTATTTTCTCAAAACTACTTACGGTATTGCAAATGGGCTACATGGCCCCGCCCCTTCTGGTACCTCCCATAGAAACCTACCTTTCCGCCCACTATGGAGATGGAGAAATAATAGCAATAAATCAAACGTGATCGTACCCAAATTCTATTTTTAGTAAAGCAATAACGGGATAAAGTTTTAGAGAAAACCAGTACAGAAATTTCAGTCTGTTAAACTGACTGATAAATACCATCACCCAATATAATATATTGTTTAAGTCTTGAGTTATTGAAAATAATCGATTTGTAATTAAAACCAGTTAGAAAGTTTCAGTCGGGCAACCCGACTTACATTTACCCTTACCCTCAGTAAAACAAATAATTTTCTATTTTATTGATATTATTACTCGATTTCGAAATTGGGCGGAGTGGTACATTTATATGGGAGGTACGTGAAGGGGTGTGTTTAGGCTCCAGATTTATTCTCCATAACTATCCTGTTATAGCTTTACTAAATACAGAATTTGCGCACGATTGCGTTGGGTGTACTGATATTATTACTACATCCCAAAAGTGGGCGGAAAGGTACATTTGTATGGGAGGTACCATAAGGGGCGTGTCTAGACTTCCAATTTTTTCTCCAAAACTTTGTCCTGTTATAATATAACAAAATACAGAATTTGGGCACGATCGTGTCGAGTGTATTGATATTATTACCCTATTTCTAAAGTGGGCGGAGTGGTACATTTGTATGGGAGGTACCAGAAGGGGCGTGTCTAGACTTCCAGATTTTTTCTCCAAAACTTTACCTGCTTAAACTTTACCAAATACAGAATTTGGGCACGATCGCGTTAGGTCTTTTAATAATATTAATCGATTTCTAAAGTGGGCGGTACCAGATGTGTATGGGAGGTACCAGATGGGGCGTGAATAGACTTCCAATTTTTTTCTCTAAAACTTTATTTTGTTATAGCTTTACTCAAAATAGAATTTGGGTACGATCACGTTTAATTTATTGATATTATTTCTCCATCTCTATAGTGGGCGGAAAGGTAGATTTGTATGGGAGGTACCAGAAGGGGCGTGGCTAGGCTTTTAAAATTTTTTCCAAAACTTTATCCTGTTATAGCTTTACTAAATACAGAATTTGGGGACGATCCCGTAGGGTGTATTGATATTATTACTCGATTTCTAAAGTGGGCGGAATGATGTATTTGGATGGGAGGTACCAGAAGAGGCGGGGCCATGCAGCCCATTTGCAATACCGTAAGTAGTTTTGAGAAAATAATAACTCGTGCAAAATTTCAAAACATTTGGTTGCGTCTTTCGAAAGTTATCGTGCGAACCAGCCGGACAGCCACCCGACAGACAGACAGACAGACAGACAGACAGACGGACATGGCTCAAACGACTTAAAAAGTCATGAATCGAATTTGGTTCAAAGAAACCTAGGGTCTAAAGTGACTCCTTCTATGTGTTACACTTTTGGGTCGTATCAAATGATATATACCTTCATCCCTACGGGTGATGGTATAAAAAATTGGAAGTCTATCCACGCCCCATCTGGTACCTCCCATACACATCTGGTACCGCCCACTTTAGAAATCGATTAATATTATACAAAGACCTAACGCGATCGTGCCCAAATTCTGTATTTGGTAAAGCTCAAGCAGGATAAAGTTTTGGCGAAAAAATCTGGTAATCTAGACACGCCCCTTCTGGTACCTCCCATACAAATGTACCACTCCGCCCACTTTAGAAATAGGGTAATAATTTCAATAAACTAGACACGATCGTGCCCAAATTCTGTATTTTGTTATATTATAACAGGAAAAAGTTTTGGAGAAAACTTTGGAAGTCTAGACACGCCCCTTATGGTACCTCCCATACAAATGTACCTTTCCGCCCACTTTTGGGATGTAGTAATAATATCAGTACACCCAACGCAATCGTGCCCAAATTCTGTATTTTATTAAGTTATAACAGGATAAAGTTTTGGAGAAAAAATCTGGATGTCTAGACACGCCCCTTCTGGTACCTCCCATACAAATGTACCACTCCGCCCACTTTAGAAATAGGGTAATAATATCAATACACCAGACACGATCGTGCCCAAATTTGAATTTTGTTATGTTATAATAGGACAAAGTTTTGGAGAAAACTTTGGAAGTCTAGACACGCCCCTTATGGTACCTCCCATACAAATGTACCTTTTCACCCACTTTAGGGATGTAGTAATAATATCAATACACCCAACGCAATCGTGCCCAAATTCTGTATTTAGTAAAGCCATAACAGGATAAAGTTATGCAGAATAAATCTGGAGCCTAAACACACCCCTTCACGTACCTCCCATATAAATGTACCACTCCGCCCAATTTCGAAATCGAGTAATAATATCAATAAAATAGAAAATTATTTGTTTTACTGAGGGTAAGGGTAAATGTAAGTCAGGTTGCCCGACTGAAACTTTCTAACTGGTTTGAATTACAAATCTGCTAATTTCAATAACTCAAGACTAAAACAATATCTTATAGTGGGTGATGGCATTTATCAGTCAGTTTATCTGACTGAAATTTCTGTACTGGTTTTTTGTTTTGTTCGCTATAGCTTCCGGATGGTTTAATAGGTTTTTATTTTTCAAAAAGTGGGCGGCGCCACGCCCCTTTTTTCAAATATCGCTCAGACAGCTTTTCTAATAGACCGATTGATACGAAAGGTACTGTTCCATGAGGTACTGTTGACCTGTATAATAAGTGTGACTCCTTCTATGTGTTACACTTTTGGGTCGTATCATATGATATATACCCTCATCCCTAAGGTTTTGCCACATGTCTCCAGACAGCTGGTATTGTGACCGAAAGTCCTATCTTCAACCCTTTACGTGTGGAGCAACTTATAATACAAAAGTAATTATACCCTTACCCTTAGGGATGAGGGTATATATTAGGGTGAGTCTTAAAAAATGTTTTTGGAATTTTAAATGTTTTTGGAATTTTAAATGTTTTTGGAATAAAAAATGTTTTTGGAAAATTAAAATTTTATTAAGACGTACAAAAAAACTCTATGTGAATTTTTTTAATTTTTTTCTTAAAGGTTTAGGGGTCGCTACCGGGGTTCGAAATTCAAAATTTTACCGTCATCCTGAGGGATAAGCTGAATAACTCGAGTAAACCTTAACTGATCCTTATGAAAATTTTTCAGTATTAATATTTTCTATAACGCAGTTATGGAATTGTAAATGGGCAGAATTGCCCCACCCCTTCTGGTACCTCCCATACAAAATTACCTATTTTTTGATAATTATTATTTCTCCCATAACTTTCAAACGGGCAGATGGATGGCATTTAAACTTGGTCAGTTTAATAACCTTGTAATAACAGGTAAACCCTCGGAAAATCAGAACCTTTGTCACACCCCTTCTGGTACCTCCCATACAAATGACCGAATTAACCCCCACATTTTTAGCTACATATCTTTTTAGAAAAAATACTGAATTCAATAAAATTTTGTATGAGATGAACATATGCAAAAATTTGACTAATGAGTGAATATGGACTATATCGGCCAACCCCTTCTTGTACCTCCCATACAAAATTACCTATTTTTAGACAAATTATTTTTTACCAATAATTTCCAAACGGACAGCTGGATGGCATTTAAACATGGTCAGTTTAATTACCTTGCAATAACAGATGAACCCCCAGAAAATCAAAACCTTTGTCATACTCCATCTGGTACCTCCCATACAAATGACCGAATTAACCCCCACATTTTTACCTACATATCAATTTAGTAAAAATACTGAATTCAATAAAATTTAGTGTGAGATGAACACATGCAAAAATTTGACTCGTGAGTGAATATGGACTATATCGGCCAACCCCTTCTGGTACCTCCCATATAAAATAACCTATTTTTAGACAAATTGTTTTTTACCAATAATTTCCAAACGGACAGCTGGATGGCATTTAAACTTGGTCAGTTTAATTACCTTGTAATAACAAATAAATCCCAGAAAATCGAAACCTTTGTCACACCCCTTCTGGTACCTCCCATACAAATGACCGAATTCACCCTCATAGTTTTACATATTTATGCTAATTATTTGACAGAAAATTTTGATTTTTTTCATAGGTTAACTTAAAAGTTTTAAACGTAGAAGTCATATAATATGATTTATGCATTGTATTTCGGTAATATCAACCGGTCCTGTAATATTACTTTTTAAGAGGTTTAAAAATGCCTGGACAAAAGTTGATCATTCCAATTTTAAACCTGGCATATCGGATGATCTCATATTAAGACAAGTAAAGAATTTTGCGAATGCTATTTGTTTTGCCGAAAATCAGCTTAAAGAGTTTCAGCCACGAGAGGACTACAAAGAGCTACTTAAGCTGACAATAATATTCTGCGGGATGTTCCAAAAACACAAATATTCTTCAGAGCACCAGCAGGTCTTTACCGTGCTAGATGGAAGGCTAAGGTAATATATTCCTTAAAAATATATTTATTCAGAGAGCAGTTCAAGTTAAACAAAAGCGAATTATGTGGAATACAGGATGTTTGCAGTTTTATAATTAATATTTACCTTAAATTTTGGTTTGAATCCACTTCTGGACCTTCTGCTTCAAGAAATGACCTCCAGTTATTAAATGACTTGAAGTCTTATGCAACAATTAATAAAGAGACAGCGGCAATAGCCTTGAAAAAATTATAGGTCATCTCTGGTATTTTTAGGAAGAGCTAGTTGGATTTGCATTTTTGATGACAAAGTTTCTCATCAAATAAGGAAGAAGATGGTAAATGCTTTAAACATAGAAGGAGTAGATAATCCAGAAAAACGAGTTACAGTGGATGAAAAACTACTACATTCCAAAAGTCTTGAGCATTTTGTATCCAACAATACTCTTCGATTTTTCAGTATAACGGATATTAAATCGGGTTTCCTAAAAAAAATGTTGAAGATTGGGAGCAAGATGCAGACTTTGAATTAAGTAAAGAATTAGTTCGGTCTAGGTTGAAGGTTGTTAATGATATTGCTGAACACGGAGTGGCCTTGATGCAGGAATACAATAAATTGGAGAACAGAAGTATTTCCTATTATTATTGGTGAAAGAATTTAGAAAAAAAATATTCAGATCCAAAAAAATCTACCATGTGTAAATAATATTTTATAGTGAATAGATTCGTGGCTGAATCCGAAACAGCTGTACAGACTGCCTGGCATTATGAGAATATCATTCTGCTTTTAACTTCTTTCAAAACCCCTGGTCTTGAGCTTGAGATAAATTCTAAAGTCAATATTTTTTAATGTTAAGTTTTTCATGCAATGAATTCATGTTTAATATTAATATATTAAATTTTTATTTTAATATTATTTTTTAACTGTTTAATTTAATTTTTATTTTCGAAATGTACCTTTTTATACCATCACCCTTAGGGATGAGGGTATTTATCATTTGATACGACCCAAAAGTGTAACACATAGAAGGAGTGACTTTAGACCCTAGGTTTCTTTGAACCAAATTCGATTCATGACTTTTTAAGTCGTTTGAGCCATGTCCGTCTGTCTGTCTGTCTGTCTGTCTGGTGGCTGTCCGGCTGGTTCGCACGATAACTTTAGAAAGACGCAACCAAATGTTTTGAAATTTTGCACGAGTGATTATTTTCTCAAAACTGCTTACGGTATTGCAAATGGGCTACATGGCCCCGCCCCTTCTGGTACCTCCCATACAAATACATCATTCCGCCCACTTTAGAAATCGAGCAATAAAATCAATACACCCTACGGGATCGTCCCCAAATTCTGTATTTAGTAAAGCTATAACAGGATAAAGTTTTGGAAAAAATTTTGAAAGCCTAGCCACGCCCCTTCTGGTACCTCCCATACAATTCTACTTTTCCGCCCACTATAGAGATGGAGAAATAATATCAATAAATTAAACGTGATCGTATCCAAATTCTATTTTTAGTAAAGCTATAACAGAGTAAAGTTTTAGAGAAAAAAATTGGAAGTCTATTCACGCCCCATCTGGTACCTCCCATACAAATGTACCACTCCGCCCACTTTAGAAATAGGGTAATAATATCAATACACTCGACACGATCGTGCCCAAATTCTGTATTTTGTTATGTTATAACAGGACAAAATTTTGGAGAAAAAATTGGAAGTCTAGCGACGCCCCTTATAGTACCTCCCATACAAATGTACCTTTCCGCCCACTTTAGGGATGTAGTAATAATATCAATACACTCAACGGAATCGTGCCCAAATTCTGTATTTAGTAAAGCTATAACAGGATAAAGTAATGGAGAATAAATCTGGAAGCCTAACCACACCCCTTCTCGTACCTCCCATACAAATGTACCACTCCGCCCACTTCAGAAATCGAGTAATAATATCAATATAATAAAAAATTATTTGTTTTACTGAGGGTAAGGGTAAATGTAAGTTGGGATGCCCGACTGAAACTTTCTAACTGGTTTTAGTTACAAATCGGTTAATTTCAATAACTCAAGACTTAAACAATATCTTATATTGGGTGATGGTATTTATCAGTCAGTTTAACTGACTGAAATTTCTGTACTGGTTAAGTAATAATACAACAAAAACTGATGAACAAATTTGAAATAAATCATTTCATATTAACTGTACTGTAAAAATTCCAAAGTTGGACTGCAAATTAGTGGAGGGGGGCGAGACAATAGCGTTGCATTATCTATGTTGAATATCTAATAACATTCATTAAACTAGATTTATATTTAAGATAAGCATTAGTAAAATTACAATAAGCGTATATCTATAGCAAAATATAAATGAATTCAGCATACTTACAAAAAATGTATATAAAAATATGGTGGTTATTTCGGCCATTTGTATGGGAGGTACCAGAAGGAGTATGGCGAAGGTTTTGATTTTCTGGGGGTTTATCTGTTATTACAAGGTTATTAAACTGACCAAGTTTAAATGCCATCCAGCTGTCCGTTTGGAAATTATTGGTAAAAAATAATTTGTCTAAAAATAGGTAATTTTGTATGGGAGGTACCAGAAGCGGTTGGTCGATATAGTCCATATTCACTCACGAGTCAAACTTTTGCATGTGTTCATCTCACACAAAATTTTATTGAAATCAGTATTTTTACTAATAAGCTTTGTAGGTAAAAATATGGGGGTTAATTCGGTCATTTGTATGGGAGGTACCAGAAGGGGTGTGGCAAAGGTTTTGATTTTCTGGAGGTTTATCTGTTATTACAAGGTTATTAAACTGGCCAAGTTTAAATGGCATAAAGCTGTCCGTTTGGAAATTATTGGTAAAAAATAATTTGGTTAAAAATAGGTAATTTTGTATGGGAGGTACCAGAAGGGGTTGGCCTATATAGTCCATAGTCACTCACGAGTCGAACTTTGGCATGTGTTCATCTCACACTAAATTTTATTGAATTCAGTATTTTTACTAAAAAGATATGTAGATAAAAATATAGGGGTTAATTCGGTCATTTGTATGGGAGGTACCAGAAGGGGTGTGAAAAAGGATTTGATTTTCTGGGGGTTTATCTGTTATTAAAAGGTAATTAATCTGACTAAGTTTAAATGCTATCCATCTACCCGTTTCAAAGTTATGGGAGAAATATAAATTATAAAAAAATAGGTAATTTTGTATGGGAGGTACCAGAAGGGGTGGGGCAATTCCGCCCATTTATAGTTCCGTTACTTCGTTATGAAAATTATTAATACTGAAAAATTTTCATAAGGATCAGTTAAGGTTTACTCGAGTTATTCAGCTTATCCCTCAGGATGACGGTAAAATTTCGAATTTCGAACCCCGGTAGCGACCCCTAAACCTTTAAGAAAAAAATTAAAAAAATTCACATAGAGTTTTTTTGTACGTCTTAATAAAATTTTAACTTGGCCCATGAAAAATTCCAAAAACATTTTGTTTTTGCCAAATAAGAATCAACCTACTGTATATAGTTCCTGACTACATTTGGTTGTAATTGGATAAAGGGGCGTGGCACCGCCCATACAACTTGAAAATTAAAAAGGCTATATTTCATGAACTATCAGAGGTATGAAGATGAGATTTGGTATATATTTTGTTGGAGCAGTATTAATTATATCCAGGGAGGAAGTGGGCGGTGTCACACCCTCTTTTCAAAAATCGCTCTAACGGCTTTTCTAATAGATCGATTGATACAAAAAATTTACCAAGTGGTACTGTTGACCTGTTGATAGTCCCAGGCTTTATTTGGTTGTGATTGGATAAAGGGGTGTGGCACCGCCCATTCAACTTGAAAATTAAAAGGGCTATATCTCATGAACTATCAGAGGTATGATGATGAGATTTGTTATATATGTTGTTGTTGCAGTATGAATTACAGTAAGGGTGGAAATGGGCTGTTCCACACCCTTTTTAAAACAAACGGTTAAAACTGTCAAAATTCCACAGTATATTGCTGTTCGCCTAGAGATATGAACAGTAAGGTGGGCCAATTCTTTTATTCGCAAAAATCGTAACCAAAATCGGAATCTACGATGAATTTTAAGAAAATTTCACCAAAAAACTTTGTGTCTAAAATCAGTTCCTAGCTCGCGTTGGAAAGCATGAAGATTTCAAATAAAGATTTTTTTTGTTTTTAAATGAGCACAAACCGAAAACTTCAGATATATATTTTTGAGACCTTCTGCGTAAAACTGACCTCCCAACAAACTAAATGAGGTATTACAGAAGCACATCTATGTATTGGTTAAAAAGTTATGGCCTCTGAGAGTTGGCATACAGAAATAATCATTTTTCAGAATATTGGACGGGATCCCAATAAAAAAAAACAAAAAATATACTATTCTTTTCGTCTTGGTCTCCAAACATTGGTAGGTAAAATTAGAGCCGGGACCCATAGGTCTGAAATAACTGAATAATTGCTCATTGCTAAAAAAAAATTCTCTATCTGAAATCTTTATGCTTCTCAGCGGGAACTATGAATTGATTTTAGACACATAAATTCTTAGTGAAATTTTCTAAGAATTCTTCGTACATTCCAATACTGATATACGATTAACACGTTTTTTTTTTTTTGACGCGAACTAATTGATTCACCCTTATGATCAGGCTATTTCGAACTACATAAGTTAAAAGTGCCGAGGCGCTACCCACGCACTTCAATAGTTAACTTTTTAACTGTATCAAATAATGATTTTTTTTTTAATTTACTCCACAGGTATGTATTTGTCAATTACTTTTCAGGGTAGCGAATCGGTAGTAAATCATATAGATAGAAAAATTAAGCAATATTCATTGTAGTTATACTACAATGGTTAAATTTTTATAGTATATCAGAGGTAACATTAGCAAACAATTATAAATAACCTATGCATGGGGTATTTTTCTTGACATATAGAACTCAGATAGGTATAAGTGTAAATCTAGCTGTCGTACTAATGAAGTGTGATATACTATCATTCAGTATACTTTGGAAAATCTTCATGTAAAGACTGCACAAGACCAACGTTAACAAATCTGCAAATTTATTTTCAAAATGCGCGTTCTGTTCGTTTACGGTGCATATACTCATCCATATGAGCAGCTAATAGAAACCATCGACGCTGTAGACGTTAGTGTGACAGGGGACTCGAATTTATCGAACCGACGTCTTTCTTAGCAACTAGGTCTCTGCAAATGCTGAGGAAAGATCTTGGCCCACATTCATATAAAATTCAACTGGTAGAAGAACTAGAGCCAGGGGGCGATCAATTGATTTTTTTATTTATCATGTCATTGCACATTATTTGAAGGGGAAATGTTTCCAACACGACGGTGTAAAATGCCATACAGCGCGTGAGACCATCACTTTGCTAAGCCGAACGTTGGTGACCGAATTATCCCAAAAAATGGTAATACGAGTTCAATACAAAGATAGTATTCGGGAATATTATTGATCCGTGTGAGAAGAAGACATGACAAAAAAAGTTGTTATGGCCAAAGGCATGAAGCTTCAAACGGAATTTTTATTTGCGGTCAAAATTGTTTTTTTATGATCTTTAGAGGAATGTCTGTTTCCGATTTGTGGAAGAAGTGGTTTTTCGCCCTACATACAGAAATAACTTAATCTACATGTCGGCACTATAGATATGACTTTGCTGATGAACCTTTTATTATCATTTACGGCAATACATCTTAATTGGTAAAATTTAATGTTAAGGAGTTACTTTAAATAAGTTACATAAGTAAATAAACTCAACATATTATTGTCGAGCTGAAGTACCGTTTTCAAAGTAGTAGACCTAAATGTGAAATATATTACAAGTAATTATGCAATAGCGAAGCATTGCCGGGCCCACTAGTATTAAATAAAACACTGACCCTTGCAACAAACTTCACTTGTTAATGCAATTACAACTCGTATCACATTGTTCATAACATAAGGAATTCAATAAACATTTTGGCACTTTATTAAGTCCATCATTCGTTAAATTAGTTGTTCGACAAACGAAGAATCTTTATTATACTTTAACACCGCACATTACGTTATTTTATTCAGATGAATTATGTGATGTCAATAAGCTAACATTGCATATACATATACCTATAAATTGAAGTCGTTTATTTATATTTTTTGTTGTCCATCTTATTTAAATGTATCATCAATGTTATAAAAGATGACGGCACACTGTGATTGGTTGAAAAGGAGAGAACAAATATTGGAAAGAAATGCTTTTTTTACGCAGTTACAATGGAATATTTAATAATTATTAAATGATGCGAGTTAAATTTAATTGTCGCTGTTGCTTAAACAAACTGAAAAAAAAAACCAGTACAGAAATTTCAGTCAGTTAAACTGACTGATAAATACCATCACCCAATATAAGATATTGTTTAAGTCTTGAGTTATTGAAATTAACCGATTTGTAATTAAAACCAGTTAGAAAGTTTCAGTCGGGCAACCCTTACCCTCAGTAAAACAAATAATTTTCTATTATATTGATATTATTACTTGATTTCGATAGTGGGCGGAGTGGTACATTTGTATGGGAGGTACGAGAAGGGGTGTGTTTAGGCTTCCAGATTTGTTCTCCAAAACTTTATTCTTCTTGAGCTTTATTAAATACAGAATTTGGGCACGATCGCGTTAGGTCTTTTAATCATATTAATCGATTTCTAAAGTGGGCGGTACCAGATTTGTATGGGAGGTACCAGATGGGGCGTGGATAGACTTCAAATTTTTTTCTCCAAAACTTTATCCTGTTATAGCTTCACTAAAAATATAATTTGGGTACGATTACGTTTGATTTATTGATATTATTTCTTCATCTCTATAGTGGGCGGAAAGGTAGATTTGTATAAGAGGTACCAAAAGGGGCGTGGCTAGGCTTTCAAAATTTTTTCCAAAACTTTTTCCTATTATAGCTTTACTAAATACAGAATTTGGACACGATTGCGTTGGGTGTACTGATATTATTACTACATCCCTAAAGTGGGCGGAAAGGTACATTTGTATGGGAGGTACCATAAGGGGCATCGATTGACTTCCAATTTTTTCTCCAAAACTTTGTCCTGTTATAACATAATAAAATACAGAATTTGGGCACGAGCGTGTCGAGTGTATTGATATTATTACCCTATTTCTAATGTGGGCGGAGTGGTACATTTGTATGGAAGGTACCAGAAGGGGCGTGTCTAGATTTCCAGATTTTTTCTCCAAAACTTTTTCTTTCTTGAGCTTTACCAAATACAGAATTTGGGCACGATCGCGTTAGGTTTTTTAATAATATTAATCGATTTCTAAAGTGGGCGGTACCAGATTTGTATGGGAGGTACCAGATGGGGCGTGGATAGACTTCCAATTTTGTTCTCCAAAACTTTATCGTGTTATAGATTTACTAAAAATAGAATTTGGGTATGATGACGTTTGTTTTATTGATATTATTTCTCCATCTCTATAGTGGGCGGAAAGTTAGATTTGTATGGGAGGTACCAGAAGGGGCGTGGCTAGGCTTTCAATTTTTTTTCCAAAACTATACCCTGTTATAGCTTTACTAAATACAGAATTTGGGGACGATCCTGTAGGGTGTATTGATATTATTTTTCGATTTCTAAAGTGGGCGGAATGATGTATTTGTATGGGAGGTACCAGAAGGGGCGGGGCCATCTAGCCCATTTTCAATACCGTAAGTAGTTTTGGGGAAATATTGAATCGTGCAGAATTTTAAAACATTTGGTCACGTCTTTCGAAAGTTATCGTGCGAACCAGCCGGACAGCCACCAGACAGACAGGCAGACGGACATGGCTCAAACGACTTAAAAAGTCATGAATCGAATTTGGTTCAAAGAAACCTAGGGTCTAAAGTCACTCCTTCTATGTGTTACACTTTTGGGTCGTATCAAATGATATATACCTTCATCCCTTAGGGTGATGGTATAATAAATACAAATTAATTTTTTTTATACCATCACCCGTAGGGATGAAGGTATATATCATTTGATACGACCCAAAAGTGTAACACATAGAAGGAGTCACTTTAGACCCTAGGTTTCTTTGAACCAAATTCGATTCATGACTTTTTAAGTCGTTTGAGCCATGTCCGTCTGTCTGTCTGTCTGTCTGTCTGTCTGTCGGGTGGCTGTCCGGCTGGTTCGCACGATAACTTTCGAAAGACGCAACCAAATGTTTCGAAATTTTGCACGAGTTATTATTTTCTCAAAACTACTTACGGTATTGCAAATGGGCTACATGGCCCCGCCCCTTCTGGTACCTCCCATACAAATACATCATTCCGCCCACTTTAGAAATCGAGTAATAATATCAATACACCCTACGGAATCGTCCCCAAATTCTGTATTTGGCAAAGCTATAACAGGATAAAGTTTTGGAAAAAATTTTGAAAGCCTAGCCACGCCCATTCTGGTATCTCCCATACAAATCTACCTTTCCGCCCACTATAGAGATGGTGAAAAAATATCAATAAATTAAACGTGATCGGAACCAAATTCTCTTTTTAGTAAAGCTATAACAGGATAAAGTTTTGGAGAAAAAAATTGGAAGTCTGTCCACGCCCCATCTGGTACCTCCCATACACATCTGGTACCGCCCACTTTAGAAATCGATTAATATTATTAAAAGACCTAAAGCTATCGTGACCAAATTCTGTATTTGGTAAAGTTTAAGCAGGATAAAGTTTTGGAGAAAAAATCTGGAAGTCTAGACACGCCCCTTCTGGTACCTCCCATACAAATGTTCCACTGCGCCCACTTTAGAAATAAGGTAATAATATCAATACACTCGACACGATCATGCTCAAATTCTGTATTTTGTTATGTTATAACAGGACAAAGTTTTGGAGAAAAAAATTGGAAGTCTAGCGACGCCCCTTATAGTACCTCCCATACAAATGTACCTTTCCGCCCACTTTAGGGATGTAGTAATAATATCAGTACAGCCAACGCAATCGTGCTCAAATTCTGTAATTAGTAAAGCTATAACAGGATAAAGTTATGGAGAATAAATCTGGAAGCCTAACCACACCCCTTCTCGTACCTCCCATACAAATGTAACACTCCGCCCACTTTCGAAATCGAGTAATAATACCAATATAATAGAAAATTATTTATTTTACTGAGGGTAAGGGTAAATGTAAGTCGGGCTGCCGGACTGAAACTTTCTAACTGATTTTAATTACAAATCGGTTAATTTGAATAACACAAGACTTAAACAATATCTTATATTGGGTGATGGTATTTATCAGTCAGTTTAACTGACTGAAATTTCTGTACTGGTTTTAATTTGAGAGACTTACCAAAGTCCTAAAAGACATATGAAATAAATAACCGACATATAAAATTTTACTATAACATTAAACGCAGAGAAAATGTTAGGCCCATTAATGAATTTGTATTGAAATATATTACAACTTATGTACCTATCTTACATTTCT
>CAXIUB010000055.1:0-75570 GCA_964034835.1 Muscina levida | reverse complement strand
GCTTTTTTCATATACGTTTTGTTTTTACACCTACCGCATGACTAGTGTCAACCTGAAACCTGACTCATTTAGGATTATTTGAAAATTTTTCATAGAAAACCTCACATCGAAACAATGTCTCCAAACTACATATGAACTCCAAAAGTCAGGATTCTGTAAAAAAATTGCGGCAAAAAGTGTCGATGTTTAATCTTATATATAAAAATGAATCGATGTGCAGTTGTCTCGCTAAAACTCAAAAACGGCTGGACCGATTTTCAAATTTTTTTTTTTTGTTTTGTTCGCTATAGCTTCCGGATGGTCTAAAAGGTTTTATTTTTTCAAAAAGTGGGCGGCGCCACGCCCCTTTTTTCAAATATCGCTCAGACGGCTTTTCTAATAGACCGATTGATACAAAAATTTTACCATGAATTACTGTTGACCTGTAGATAGTTCCTGACTACATTTGGTTGTAATTGGATAAAGGGGCGTGGCACCGCCCATACAACTTGAAAATTAAAAAGGCTATATTTCATGAACTATCAGAGGTATGAAGATGAGATTTGGTATATATGTTGTTCGTACAGTTAGAATTACAGCCAGGGTGCAAGTGGGCGGTGCCACGCCCTCTTTTCAAAAATCGCTCTAACGGCTTTTCTAATAGACCGATTGATACGAAAATTTTACCAAGTGGTACTGTTGACCTGTTGATAGTCCCTGGCTATATTTGGCTGTGATTGGATAAATGGGCGTGGCACCGCCCATACAACTTGAAAATCAAAAGGGCTATATCTCATGAACTATGAGAGGTATGAAGATGAGATTTTGTATATATGTTGTTCGTACAGTTAGAATTACTGACGAGGTGCAAGTGGGCGGTGCCACGCCCTCTTTTCAAAAATCGCTCTAACGGCTTTTCTAATAGACCGATTGATACGAAAATTTTACCAAGTGGTACTGTTGACCTTTTGATAGTCCCTGGCTATATTTGGTTGTGATTGGATAAAGGGGCGTGGCACCGCCCATACAACTTGAAAATTAAAACGGCTTCAGGGTAGGGTGATCAATTATTCGGGTTTCTGCGAAAACCGGTTTTCGAATTATCCGAAAAATGACATTTAAAAAAAACCGGTTGCTTTTTTTGAAATTCACAAAAAACCGGATAATCCGGTTTTCAAAATTATGCCAAATAACAAATTAAAACACAATTTTTGACAAAAAATTTTATAAAAAAATAATAGAAAACAAATCAATTATACCTATAAAAAGTAAACTTTTAGTTTAATTATAATTACAATGCAAAACATTAGTGAGATCAGTTTGTCATTTTAACAAAGACAAACGAAACAAAACAATTCATTTGTAAATAATTGATTATATATAAATATATTTAATTTAATCTTTAGTTTTACCTAAAGTAATATTTAAGAAATAAGATACAATTTAAGTGCTTGGGTGTATACCTATTTTTTTCTTTGGTTTTTATAAAACTTGACATTGAAAATGCCCTTTCACACAGTGTACTATTTGGACTTATAGTGTACAAGGCGTTTAATATTGAATATTTTAGAAATGCGTCACTAATTGGGAGTTTACTCGTACTTAAATACAAAATGAGAGTATTCGGGGTTTGAACACGTCGTTCTGATATACGTCTTTTGAAAATTGCATATACATTTATTGATACAGTAGACTACGGATAAGTGCACATCGGTTTTCGCGCGACTTTTTGTGCACTTATGCGGTTTTTGCATTTATACAACACTCGGAAAGGTGCACAACTATTGCATATACACAAACATTGCATAAGTGAACGATTATTGTATTTATACTAACATTAAATTATTTTTATTAATCTGTAACACCAGTTCAGTTTGGACGGAACTTTAAGAAAATAATTAAAATATTAAGCTGTTTAATGTTTTTATTTATATTTGGTTTGATTTACATAACAGGTTTTAATAAAAACTTATAAAATCAGTTCAGTTTAAGGTAAAAAAATCACAAATTTATACTTCACTGTTTTAGTGTTTTTCATATTTCAAACAAAAAAATTAAAAATATTCAGTTCTGTGCCAAAATAAGAGCTGTTAATGAATCATTGCAATCATATTTTGCAACATTGTTTTTTGCAAAATACATATTAAATTGCACTTAATTCGATTCACCTAAACCACGTGTGATGAAAAAGTCTGAAATCTTTTTTTAAACCGTGTTTTCTGTTCCAACCTTATATATTTTTTTCTCCAGTTTCTCTAAATCATAATCTACATTTATTTAGTATGAGAGATTTGCATTTATGTATGCAAAGTTGTACTAAAAAGCACTTTCAGGTTAGCAAAAGTTGTGCATTTATCCGGTTTTTGCATTTATACGTGTTGCACTTATCTGTGTATTTTTGTATGTAAACATATGGCTTCGAGTACCAGTGCACTTATGCGGTTTTTGCATTTATGCGATGTGCACTTATCCGTAGTTTACTATAATTGGTTTTGAATTGTTGAAAAGTGTTAAAGTAAAAATTTAAAAAAACCTTCAGCATCAGCTAAAGGCGAAGAGTTTGCAAAAAGTTTTTTTATAGAAATTTCCAAAGGTTTAAGGGTGTCACTAAGCACAGACAAAGTTGCGATATCATTTTCACTCAATGGTGTCAGTCCTAACTCCAATAAAGTATGATTCACACATTTGTGCAATTTTAAAAATTGAGAAACCATATTGGTTATAGAATTCCATCATGGATAAGTTGAAGCTCCTTATTAAATAGGTCTTTTACAAGCATTTGTAATTTCTTTCGCTTTTCAGCCGACTTATTAAACATTGAAGATTTATAAAACTAACAATTAGGTTGTTCTTCCGAAACACTGGAAAAAAACAAGTACGAGAACACATTTAACACAATTATGAATAAATTTAAATAAAAAATATCGAACGCCAAAAAACCGAGATTCGACAAAAAATAACCGGATTATTCGATATTCGAAAAATAGGGATTTAAAAAAAACCGACGGTTTTTATGAGTGAAAAAAACCGAGTAGCCGGTTTTTGAAAACCGAACTGATCACCCTACTTCAGGGGTATGAATTTGAGATTTGGTATATATGTTATTGGAGCAGTATTAATTACTGCCAGGGAGGAAGAAGGCGGTGCCACACCCCTTTTTCAAAAATCGATCTGACGGCTTTTTTAATTGACTGATTTATAAGATAATTTTAAAAAGTGGTACTAATGGCCTGTTGTAAGTCACTGGCTGTACTTAGTTGTGATTGGATAAAGGAGCGTGGCACCGCCCATACAACTTTAAAGTAAAAAAGACTATATCTCATGAACTATCAGTGGTATGAAGATGTGATTTGTTACATATGTTGTTGTTGCTGTATGAATTAGAGTAATGGTGGAAGTGGGCTGTTCCACAACCCTTTTAAAACAAACAATAATAACTGTAAAAATTCCACAGAACATTGCTGTTCGCCTAGAGATATGAACAGTAAGGTGGGCCAATTTTTTTATTCGCAAAAATCTTAACCAAAATTGGAATCTACGATGAATTGTAAGCAAATTTCACCAAAAAACTTTGTGTCTAAAATCAATTCCTAGCTCGCGCTGGAAAGCATAAAGATTTCTGTTAGAGATTTTTTTTTGTTTTTAAATGAGGACAATCCGAAAACTGCAGATATTTATTTTTCGAGACCTTCTGCGTAAAACTAACTTCCCAGCAAACTAAATGAGATATTACAGAACCAAATCTATGTATTGGTTAAAAAGTTATGGCCTCTGAGAGTTGGCATACGGAAATTAAGTTTTTAAAAATCATTTTTCAGAATATTGGGCGGGATCCAAAACAATGTCAAAAATATGCTATTCTCATCGTCTTGATCTCTAAACATCGGAATGGTAGGTCTGACGTAACTGAAAAATTGCTAGAAATATATCTCAACCTGAAATCTTCTTGCTTCTCAGCGCGAACTAGGAATTGATTGTAGACATATAGTTTCTAAATGAATATTCTAAGAATTTATCGTACATTTCGATACTGGTATACGATTACCACATTTTTTTAGACGCGAACAAATTGTTCCGCCCTAATCAACAGGCTAATTGGAACTTAATAAGTAAATAGTGCCGAGGCGCTGCCCACGCACTTCAATAGTTGAATTTATAAACTGTATCAAATAATGGTCCGTACAACAGTTACTTTTCATTTACTTTTCAGGAGAGCGAATCGGTAATAAATAATACATATAGAAAAATAAAGCAATATTCATTGTAGTTATACTGGAAAACACCTTTTGTTTTATTGGGGCACAATTTAAATTTTTATAGTATGTCAGAGGTAACATTAGCAAACATTTGTAAATAACCTATGTATGGGGTAATTTTTTTTTTGACCTATAGAACTTCTGATAGTTATAAGTTTAAATCTAGCTGTCATACTAATGAAGTGTGATAGACTTTCTTTTAGTATACTTTGAAAAATCACCATGTAAAAACTACACAAGAACAACGTTTACAAATCTTGCAAATTTATTTTCAAAATGCACGTTCTGTTCGCTATACTTATGTACCCCTTTGTGAAGTTGAGGGTGCATATAATGATCCATCTGAGCAGCTTATAGAAGCCATCGATGCTGTAGACGTAAGTGTGACAGGGGACTCGAATTTATCGAACCGACGCCTTTATCAGCAACTCGGTCTCTGCAAATGCTGAAGAAAGATCTTGGCCTACATCTATATAAGATCTAACTGGTGGAAGAATTTGAGCCAGTGGACGATCAATTGATTTTTTTTATTTATCATGTCATTGCACATTATTTGAAGGAGAAATGGTTCCAACACGACGGTGTAAAATGCCATACAGCGCGTGAGACCATCACTTTGTTAAGCCAAACATTGGTGACCTAAAAATGGTAATACGAGTTCAATACAAAGATAGTATTCGGGAATATTATTGATCTGTGTGAGAAGAAGACATGACAAAAGAAGTTCTTATGGCCAAAGGCATGAAGCTTCAAACGGAATTTTCATTTGCGGTCAATAGGATAAGGCATAACAAAAATGTTTTTTTATGACCAAAGAGATAGTTAGTATACAGATGGTTCACGCTACTACGGATCAAAATAAATAATTTTGATCATTAGAGGAATGTCTGTTTCCGATTTGTGGAAGAAGTGGTTTTTCGCCCTACATACAAAAATAACTTAATCTACATGTCGGCACTATAATTATGACTTTGCTGATTAACTTTTTATTAGCATTTAAGACAATCCATCTTAATTGGTTAAATTTAATGTTAAGGAGTTACTTTAAATAAGTTACATAAGTAAATAAACTCAACATATTATTGCTGAGCTTAAGTACCGTTTTCAAAGTACTTTGTAGACCTAAATGTGAAATATATAACAAGTTAGTATGCAATAGCGAAGCATTGCCGGGCCCACTAGTTCAACAATATATTATTTTATATATTTTTTTTATTGTATCGAAGGATGTTATAATTTACGGATGTTAGTTTGTGACCGGGACCGGCCGTGGCATAGTGGTTAGAACACGCGACTACCATGCGGGAGATCACAGGGTCAACTTCTGGCTCCAGTCATCTTAAAAAACAAAACAAAAATTCTTTCATTGTCGAATGTTGTCGACAGCAACTTATTAGTGTCGAGTCAATCGGGGTGTCTAGTAAGAGCTTCTCAAACAGTCACGTTCGCATTCGTCGGTAAACAAGTAGGTGCCGTTAGTTGTGAACATGTCCCCTATGGAATAAGAAAACTACACAAAGTAATATTTCGAAATATTTACTTATAGGGCTAAACAAGGCCAAATAACGAATAAAACAGGTACCATCATCACGACCAAACAGCTTAAACCTCAATAAGAGATTAAACTGGTAACATATGTAAGATACGTTTTTAAATACGCTTTAAAAATTTGAATAACAATAATTATATCATGATATAAACAAATCTGTTATCACAGCAACAAAAAAATATCACTATGTGATATTCAATATGCAAGCGCTAGCCTGTAAATGTGTAACTACCAATCACATCACTACCATATCAGTGGTAAAATACTGCACGAGCAATATACGGCTTTCTTGCTTCACGAAACATTAATTTTGATGTATCTAAGACAACAAGTGCGATAGATCAGCGAGTAAGACGCTGGCAGGTTCAAATCCCAGCTGGGCTAATTATTTGTTTTGGTTTTTTTTTATATTTATTTTTATTGCTTGTGTTGGTCAATGCAGACAGGCAAGCATTTAAACGAAGCTTGAGTTAAATTGTTGCTCAGTAGTATGGTGGATTTTTGTTAACGGCATTGTGTAGCTAGAGCAATTGAGAGTAATGCTAGTATTAGATTAGCGTTCTCGTAATCAGTTTGTTAAACTACAAAACTCCTGCAAAGATTATGTGCGGTGAATAGCGAGTTTAGCAGATCACATAGCAGAATTTTTCTTTCTTTTGAAATTTTAAGCTCGACTAATACGGAACACTGATACTTCCGAAGTTTAAATTATTGCCAATCAAGTGAACATTAAGTTGACGATGTGATAATCATCGAGTTTGCCAACATTATACCATTTTAAATTATCAGATAATCAATTTTCTTGGTAATAAAAATATTGTGGTGTCACTAAGAGCGGAATAGAATAAATTAATTAATAAATCAATTAAAACCGTCGAAAACCTACTAACGGCTGTAAGGAGCCGTGCCGATTATGCAACATCCACGTGTCAAGGCCGAGTTGGCCCCAGCTATATTCTTTTAACCCAGCTATATTCTTTTCACACCTTCCTTCAGCAAATTCCCCATCGTGGAAACACATAGGCTGGTGTCAAATTTGCAAACAGAGTGCGGTGTATGCCAACTTTTTTTTGCCCACATCATTATTTGTTTTATCCTAAGCAAATCATATTTGCATTTCATATTGTTGCGGATTCATTCGTTTTCCTTCATAGTGACCAGGAGTGTCACCATAATTTAGCAAAATGATCCCGAACCACCAATAATTATACCCGAATTTATCATCATGAACCTACATAACCATTAAATAGGATTAAAGTAGAACAACAAGCTAATTAATAAAACCAGCTCTGTGTACTCCCATAAATTTAATATGCAAAAATAATCATTATGTATGTTCCAAAGCCATGTCAACAAACACCAGACATATCATCGAGGCCTCGATGATCGACTCTGCAGATATCGCCAATAACACTGTGCTACACACAAAATATACAGAGGTTCTCATGTAGCATTTCTGTTAGACTGAAGTCCATAGAGTAAAGTGATACTTTTAGTTTTTCTCGGTCACTTCGTTAAGTAATGTTTTTATAGCAAATTAAGTGTAATGACCAGGGCAACCGGAAATATGCCCTAAAAATCGTGTTTTATGCGCATAAAATATGACCTGAAAAATGGAAAAAATATGACCTATAAATCAACAAAAACATGCCCTAAAAAATTAAAGTCATACAATTTTTTTCATATGAATTAGAAATATTTTTATTAAAATTAAAAAAAAAAAACAATACTATTTTAAATTCAGACTTTGTTAGTAGTTTTCGTAAATTTACACACACAAATGTTGAGTAAAATAAAATAGAAATAAATATTTTCGAGGAAATATTCCCCGGAAAATTTTAATGTAGGTCTCCGAAGTCATGAACTATCCCAAATCTATTTTTACACATGATTTATCATTTTCTTTTATTTGACATTTGACCAAAAAATCAAACTTTAAACCACTGTAAAAAAATTTGCGACTTATTGGAGCAAAATGGAGTTTAGGGTTTTGTTACCGACGTCAAATGCTATCGTTTGATATTGGTTTGGTTCACCCCCGAAAAAATGTGTTGCACTGTTTGCTCCAAAATAGACTTTTTAACATTTCTTTTTGATTTTATTTTGAAATCAATTTAAAAATGTCTTCATTCACCTGAACTTGTTCAATAAGCGTTAGACCTGATGTTTGCAAATTTTGCAATAAAACCGTAATTTGAAGCAATATAAATTAAGTCAGATCTAGTTTGGGGTCTGTCAAGACATCCTTTGAAGTTTTAATGAATTGTGCATCCTCATCGTTTAATGCACTTAGGACCTATAAAATGCCTTTATAATTGTTGGCATAGTAGTTAACTGCTTCAAGCCATGTTACCCATCGTGTTGTTATAGCTTCTGGAGGTAATGGAAGGTCTGGAAACATTTGTTTAAAAAGTTCCTCTTTACATGTAGATTTTTAAAAGCTTCTTCACATTAGCAATAGTTTTATTTACGTTTGCATATTCGATACATTCACACAATCGATGGACACCATGAGCAATACACTATAATGCCACTATAGCTTTTGCAGCCTTTACCATGTATGGAACTGCATCCGTCACAAAAAGCTAAACATTATTCTTATTGAAGTTGACGTCCAGATTTTTGATGGCGTCGTCCCACAGTCTAGCAATTGCTGAGTAATTAGCCCTTTCCAATGCTGCTGTATTTAGTAAAAATTTCTCACTTGCAATTACCTTAATACACCTGCTAAAATGTTTGCCACATTTCTGCCTGTTGCATCTATAGTTTCATCGATTGACATCCATATAAGTTGATTTTTTAGTTTTGCTCGTATATTATCCATGAAGTCGTTGTATAATATTTTTGAATGTTTAGTTCAAAAAACTGTTTCGGATGGCACTTGGTAGTCCGTGTATTCCTCAAATAGTGTTCTTATATTTTGATTTCTCATTTTGTAAAGTGGAAAGTCAGCAGACACAAAAGCTCGGCACAGTAATTCTTGAAAATCGTGTTCTTTTGAGAGTCTACCGGAACATTCTGACAAAAATAATTGTTTGGTCTGCTTATTTTCACTTTGTGCGATCTGCTGGAATAACTTTGCTGCAGATTTTAGAATAGAGAAATCCACCATCAGTTCGTAAGTCTGGAAACTTTTCTACAACCGCCTTTAGATTTGTGGCTTTTATCGGATTAGCTTTAGGCATTATGTCCAGGGTCTTAATCGGTGGTGGTTGAAAAGCACCTCTTTTTTATGTTTTGTTTACTTATTGAATAAGAAAGCGCGTTAAAAGATTAATAAACGTTTAACATTTCACAGTTGTGTAAAACATTATTTGGCCGTTACATTTTAAAAAACCAAAGTTGCAACGACACTTGTTTATACGAACAAAAAAAATAATGTCAAAAACACAAAATATGCTTAAAGATGGCCTAAAAATATAAATTATGCTTTAAAAAGGGAGGTTTTTTTAAAATTATGCTCCTAAAACTAAAATTTTCCGAAATATGACATTATGGGTAAGATATGCCAAAATATGCTCTAACAAATAGGTCTCAAAATACTTGTAGGACCATGAAACGTGTAAATACATTACCCATTTGTTAATATCTCGTTGTAAAAAAAACATGCTGTAGCATATTTCCGGTTGCCCTGGTAATGACTATATTCCTAAAATTACATGTTCCAAAATTCATAAGTCTTCTCTTTGTAAACCGATTTTCAATAGTTTACATCTGTTTTAAAGCTATGAGTTTCACCTTTTATTAAAAAGAAGAATTTTGAAAATCGGTTAAAAATAGTAAAACGGCTAGTTAGTTTATTAAAGCTAAACGGCTTATCCCGAAGAAATCTTTATTTGGTGCTCCCATGGAGCTAAAAAAAAGGCCTAAAAAGTAATAAACTGGATCCATCAACCAGACCAACTAATATGGACATGCTGGCTATAGAATTAGAGAGCAACACGAAGGGATTTGTCGAATTTCTTACTTTTAGGGGTAATAAGTCACCTTAAAGGGGTACAACTACCATCGTAAAGACCAAACGGCTTAAGCTATAATCCCGAAGAAATCTGTATCATATGCTGCTTATAGAATTAGATAGCTGCAAGGAGCGATTTTTCGAAATTCGTACTTTTGGAGCTAAAAATGCCCAAAAAGTAATAAAGTAATAACATCAGCCAGACCAAGCGGTTGAAGCTACAAAGAAAAAATCAGTAAGGGCATGCTTGCTACAGAATTAGAGCTGCACGAGTGACTTTTCGAAGTTTGTACTTTTAGGGGTAAAAAAGAACCAAAAAAAGGTTAAACTGGTGTTATTTCCCAAACCAAATGACTAAAGCTATAATCACAAAATTCATATCCGATGGAAGTTTTCAAAATTCAGGTTAAAAAATGCCACAAAAAGGATAAAACTGGTACCATCACCAAGACCGAAAAACAGCTTAGGGTAGAATGACGAACTATTATTAGCGTACTATTATTGGCGTACTATTATTGGCGTACTTCGTATAGAATCAGAGAGTTGCACGAAGTGGTTTTTAAAACTCGTATTTTTAGGGCTAAAAAGACCCAAATAGAGATAAAACTAATACATAGACCCAACGGCTAAAGATAGAATCGGAAAAATTTATATGCGAATACTTCTTATAGAATTACTAAGTTGCACGAATTGATTTCTTAAAATTTGTACGCCTCAAAGAAAAGTCAAACCAAACCCAGACCAAACGGCTGAATATAGAACATCGAAAATGTGGCGGAGTATTTGTTTTAGATAGTAGTTGTGCGCTGTGAAAGGATTTTTAAAATTCATACTTTGACAGCAAAATACGACCAGACCGAACGGCTCAAGTAGAATCGCTAAAATTTTGTTTAATACTATTTTTATGGGGTATATTAAGGGGTTTTATCGAAATTCGTACTTTAGTGGTATAAAATTTGTACCATCAAACAGATCACATGGCTAAGGTTAGATAACTTTATTTTATAGGACAATCCTCTAAGCGGAGGTTACGTTCAACGGTAAGCCAGATCAGGCCAAAACGACTCTTACCTCCAAAATAAAATTCCTCTTTTTGGGGGTAAACAAAATTCATAAAAATATTCTCACCTCATGTAACAATACTAGCTGAGTATTTGACAATTAAAGATTTGGAAGCCAGCAATATTCGCGTAGTGGTTGAAAGTTGGGCCATCTAGGTAGACGATCTACGGCGTATACTCTGTTCTATTTGAATGAAATTATCTTTAACAAGTAACTATCTTAAATGGTCCCTTCGGTTCCTAAGATTCCAGCATCAAATTACATTTAAAAAGTTTTAATTACTGTTCAAAACAAAACATATAAATGAATCACACTTTAATATTTCTTACGATAAATAAAAATGAACGCAGATGGCGTAGTAGCGGCCAATATGCGAATAAAATTATCCTTAAAAAAATGTCGGAGTCTTTTCTTTCGGATTATATTACAAATTTGGAGAACCAATTCTACATTATGTGTTGTATTTAAACTTATAAGACAAACTTCTAACTGAATTACCCCATATTACAATATTGCAATAAATATTTCTATACAAGCGTATAAAATTGGACAGTTGAAGCAACACTGACGCTAAAAATTAAATATTTTTACCTGATTGAATAAAAAGACATCATCAATAACGAGTTTTTGTAGGTATAAAAGTAATATATGTAATTTTGTCCACAAGTCCTGGCCATTACCCTCTTTATCAATTATAAATCGGAATTAAAACAAATACTACCACAGTTACATTTTCATTTGAATGGATTTAGATTTGCTTGACTCATTGTGCACTCGAACTGCCGCAGCTTGAATTATGATTTTAGAATAACGATTTAGAATAACGATAACGATATTAAAAAGAATACAAGTCCAATGTTTTTTAGAATGATATTTAAATTATAGCATTAGTTGGGACCGGCCGTGGCATAGTGGTTAGAACACGCGACTACCATGCGCGAGATCCGTGGTTCGATTCCCGGCTCCAGTCATTTACATTTTTATTTTATTGCCGGCCCGCTCGACGTTGTCGTCATCAACTCCGCAATATAGTGTCGAGTAGTAAAAGCATTTGAAACAGTGACGTTCCCATTCGTCAATAAACAAGTAGGTGCCGTTAGTTGTGAAATAAATAAAAAGCGTATTAATTCACAACAACGCGAGAAGCTATGCCTTACCTGATTCATGGGGTGTAAAGGGAAATTAATATTTTATATTGTGATTTATATTACTTTATATACAAATTTATTGTAGAAATATATTAAACGGTGGTATATTTACAAAGTTTTTTTTTCTTAATTTTGAAATTCAATTGAAATCTTTACTTTTCGCTATGTAATATAGATTGTTACCACCAGTATTTACAAATCATTATGACATCCTTTCACCAACAACTGATTAAGCTTAGTAAACCTACAAATCAATCTATGAACGGACACACAATACAGCTACATTAACCATTTGTTTCCTTACTTTCATTCACATCCTTACTAGGACAGCTTACGTCTACTATTTAAGACCACAATTAAGAAGACATATCTTAATGAATACAAATTCTTGCCAGAAATTAAAATTATTTTCCGTTGGCATTAACTCTTCTACAAAATTGTAGAATTTATTTATTCTAACACAAATTCTACACTAACACCACAAGGCACCGTCCAAATATTGTGAAGATGCTTGAAGCCATTAGGCAAACAATGAAAACCAATTTGTTTATGTATTTATTAAAGCCTATCACATTGCATTGTAGTTGATAACAAATAATGCGGAAATATGTATCTTATGCTTGATAGATCAGTTATTTCTACTAAAGGCTGGCGCCTGCGGGGGTATATGAACAGAATGATATATGAGGAGTCTGATTTGCTTTGCTTCGCTCTGTGTAAAATCTTTTAATATCAGCAAATTTCCTATTCTGGAATAATTTATGTGATGTATTTGTAATCATAAATAATATCTTTAAATGCATTATAAATGAAATATTTAAATTAATTCATATAAACACAAGCAAACACACACACACACTCCCATGTACGCAGGCTTATATTTAAATACATATAATGCATACATTGTACATATATTTAATGACACAAAAACACACACACACACACACACTCACACTCATACACTGAACGACAACAGGAAATTTAATTTTACATGTTTGTGTTTGTGTGTGAAGTCTGTAGATGTCTGAGATTTAGTAGGGGACATCTATAAATAAGGATGTACTGTCTGTGTATGTGCCTGTAACCATTACATGACATGTTTTTGAATTATTAACGAAAACAAGATTGTCGCCAAATAGCTTTTTATTTTGCCGCCCTTATCTGGAGCATTAAAGCACATGACGTGTCCTACATACCAGACAAGAATTTATGAGTTTTTGTTAAATGTTATTACAGCCGTTGCTTTATGTTGTCCGATATAAGTGTCACATATGGTTATGGTAGCTATTATGAATTGGAGGTATAAAAAAAATTCTGCTGCGAATCACTAACACATTTAAATCACCATTAAAAATGTTTAATGTAGCCATCAGTAGAAATCTTTTAAAAACCAGTAAGAAAGTTTCAGTCAGGCAACCCGACTTACATATACCATCACCCTCAGTAAAACAAAAAAATTTCTGTTATATTGATATTATTACTCGATTTCTAAAGTGGGCGGAGTGGTACATTTGTATGGTAGGTACCAGAAGGGGCGTGGCTAGACTTCCAATATTTTTTCCAAAACTTTATCTTGTTATAACTTAACAAAATACATAAATTGGGCACGATCGTGTCGAGTATATTGATATTATAACTCCATATCTAAAGTGGGCGGAGTGATACATTTGTATGGGAGGTACCAGAAGGGGCGTGGCTAGACTTCCAATATTTTTTCCAAAACTTTATCCTGTTATAACTTAACAAAATACATAAATTTGCCACGATCGTGTCGAGTATATTGATATTATTACTCGATTTCTAAAGTGGGCGGAGTGGTACATTTGTATGGGAGGTACCAGAAGGGGCGTGGCTAGATTTCCAATATTTTTTCCAAAACTTTATCCTGTTATAACGTAACAAAATATATAAATTGGGCACGATCGTGTCGAGTATATTGATATTATAACTCCATCTCTAAAGTGGGCGGAGTGATACAATTGTATGGGAGGTACCAGAAGGGGGCGTGGCTAGACTTCCAATATTTTTTCCAAAACTGTATCCTGTTATAACTTAACAAAATACATAAATTTGGCACGATCGTGTCGAGTATATTGATATTATAACTCCATCTCTGAAGTGGGCGGAGTGGTACATTTGTATAGGAGGTACCACATGGGGCGTGTCTAGACTTCAGATTTTTTCTCCAAAACTTTATCCTGCTTGCACTTTACTAGATACAGAATTTGGGCACGATCGCGTTAGTTCTATTAATAATATTAATCGATTTCTAAAGTGGGCGGTACCAGTTGTGTATGGGAGGTACCAGATGGGGCGTGGATAGACTTCCAGTTTTTTCTCAAAAACTGTATCCTGCTATAGCTTTACTAAAATAAAGAATTTGGGTACGACCGCCTTGGATTTATTGCAATTACTACTCCATACCTAAAGTGGGCGAAGTGGTACATTTTTATGGGAGGTGCCAGATGGGGCGTGTGTAGACTTCCAGATTTTTTCTCCAAAACTTTATCCTCCTTGAACTTTACTAAATACAGAATTTGGGCACGATCGCGTTAATTCTATTAATAATATTAATCGTTTTCTAAAGTAGGCGGTACCAGATGTGTATGGGAGGTACAAGATGGGGCGTGGATAGACTTCTAGTTTTTTTTTCTCAAAAACTGTAACCTGCTATAGCTTTGCTAAAATAAAGAATTTGGGTACGATCGCCTTGGATTTATTGATATTACTACTCCATATTTAAAGTGGGCGGAAAAGTACATTTGTATGGGAGGTACCAGAAGGGGCGTGGCTAGACTTCCAATATTTTTTCCAAAACTTTATCCTGTTATAACTTTACAAAATGCATAATTTGGGCACGATCGTGTTGAGTGTATTGATATTATCACTCCATCTCTAACATAGGCAGAGTTGTACATTTGTATGGGAGGTACCAGAAGGGGCGTGGCTAGACTTCCAATATTTTTTCCAAAACTTTATCCTGTTATAACTTAACAAAATGCATAATTTGGGCACGATCGTGTTGAGTGTATTGATATTATCACTCCATCTCTAAAATAGGCAGAGTTGTACATTTGTATGTGGGACCGGCCGTGGCATAGTGGTTAGAACACGCGACTACCATGCGGGAGATCGCAGGTTCAAACCTGGCTCCAGTCATCTTAAAAAGAAAAAAATAAATAAAATTTTCTTTCATTGTCGGCTCCCCTCGAATGTTGTTTGACAGCAACTTCGCAGTATTAAGCGTCGATTCAATCGTCGTGAACTTAAATTGTTTTTTTTATGCAACTACCACTAACCACTATGCCAATGCCATGTAAATTGTTAGTGAAATATTTCTATTGGCAATACTATTTATACATGTGAAAACATACAAAAGATTTTGCAAAAACAATGGATCTGTAAATTTTTCGCCATACATCAATTGAACTAATAATTTTTGTTGGCAAACAAATTTATTGTCTGCCAGTTGTCTCGCATTGAAATTGCAAGGTTTTCGTACAATCGTCTGAACTGACAATTGGTCTTTTGCAAACAATTTCTTTTTGTCAGTACATTGCCAGTCCATCGGCAAATCTGGCAATATTGTAAGATCTGATTTGACATTCTGCACCTATTGGAGAAGAATAAGATATTCAAATCGACACTTACCATCTGTTTTTCGATTAGACAGGTCATGAGCAAAACGGGATTGAATAACCACTATATAGAAACTAGCAAAAAAAATTAGCAAAAAGCATTGAGTTTTATTATCTTAATACAAAATTCGTTTCAGGACATTTTTAGACGATTAAGCCATGTTCGTCTGTCTGGCTTGCTGGATGGCTGGTGGGCAGGTTAACTCGAGTAACCCTTAACTGATCGGTATGAAAATTTACCAGTATTATTGCGGTTCAAAGTAAAGTAATGGTATTTTTAATGGGCAGAAAGTCCCAGCCCATGTGAAATAATATTTCTCCAATAACTTCCGCTGAAGGACATTTAAATTTGGTCAGTTCAATTACCTTATAATAACAGACAGAAAACCATAACACTTGTCACATCCCTTCTCCCCATACAAATGACCGAATTGACCCTCATAGTTTTATATACATATTTTTTTTTGGCAAGTTCATTGAATTCAGTTATATTTTGCTTAAGATGTATGTCTATTAAAAATAAAATTTCACTCTGACATGAATTTGGACTTTTTTCGGCCAACACTTTTTGGTAGCTCCCATACCAAATGAACTACTTTTGTAAAATGACCATTTCTTCTATATCTTCCAAACGGACAACTCAAGGATATTTACCCTTTTTCTTTTTATAAGTATCTACTAATATGAGACAAATACTGAAAAAAAACCAATTCATCCTAATAGTTTTACTTACGTTTTTTCTTGTAGGTACATTGAAACCGGTCACATTGTTTTGCAAGATATAAGCATATTAAAATTTGACTCAGGATTGAATATGGACTATATCGGCCGACCCTTTCTGATACCTTCTATACAAAATAATAATGGAATATTAAAAATTACCCCAACCACAAGAAACTGAAATAGTGTTTAAATGTACGAATCCACTTAATTTGGAATGAAATTGAAGAGAATCAATCAATTTTTATAATGGATATCTCATTTTCTTGCTATTATGTGGCTATGGGATTTTTAAAATTTTTCTGTTATAAAAAATAAAATTTTTTAATTTCAAAAAATCATAAAAATTGAGCTTAATATACAAAATTAATTGCAATGGAAACGGAACAACGAAATGCTGTATGTAGGTTTATATAGTAAAAACGAAAAACAAATTAAAAACACGCATACTTACTTACCTAATTTCTCTTTACACCCCATGAATGAGGTATGGGATAGCATCTCGCGTTGTTGTGAATTAACACGCTCTCTATTTTTAGATTCACAACTAACGGCATCTACTTGTTTATCGATGAATGCAAACGTCACTGTTTGAGAAGCTTTTACTAGACATGCCGATAGACTCGACACTAATACTGCGAAGTTGCTGTCGACAACATCGAGGGGGCCGACAATGAAAGAAAAATGTAGATGACTGGAGGCGGGAATCGAACCCGGGATCTCCCGCATGGTAGTCGCGTGTTCTAACTACTATGCCACGGCCGGTCCCCAAGAGCTAAAGGATGAGATAATTCGGGACATTAACGGCATAGAACCTCAATTAAGCCTCAGCGACATCGAAAATTTGGAACATCGGATGGAGGTGTGCCGACGAGTTCACGGCGGCCATTTGGCCGATAGTTTTTACCATACATAATTGAACCATACCAATATTACCATAATAAAAGGAAGTGACAATAGTTTCATAAATAACACAGTGACACAAAATTTAACTTTTGGAATCGGAATGGGATCAAACCAAAAGGAAATGGAAGTTGGCATTATGTATAACAAAACCCTCAAGGGATTTCTTAAGTTTAGTGCGAGATTTTTTTTTACACGCATTTGAAGTTGGTGATTTTTGAACGCTGGCTAACAAGAAAAATTCATTAAAAAAGTCACAAAATAATGCTATTAATGCCGGAAAGTTGTGGTATCTTACCATTTTTGACATTTATTTTTATTTTTAAGCTCCGCTGGAGGGCGCTTTCGTACATTTTTTTGGTTTAGATCGAATTTTTTTGTCTTTCCACACGATTACAGCCGTAGATTAAGAGCTATCGAGCTGAAATTTGGTGTGCGAGCTTCTATCCACCAAGCGGAGATTGGGTTCTTAGATGGGCATGATCGTACAAAACCTACTCCCACCTCCCATACAAATTGTACCATTTTTGAGGTCTGCCCCTGCGATCACAGTCGTAGATTAAGAGCTATCGTGCTGAAACTTGGCATGCAAGCTTATGTCCCCTAAGCGGAGATTAAGTTCTAAGATGGGCATGGTCGAACAAAAACTACTACCACCTACTGTAGAAACTTGCCCTATTTGGGGGTGTTCGTCTGTTTGTCTTATCTATTACAGCCTTATAATAAGAGCTTAAAAAAACTTAATTTCCCTTTGCACCCCATGAATGAGGTATGGGATAGCTTCTCGCGTTGTTGTGAATTAACACGCTTTCTATTTTTAGATTCACAACTAACGGCACCTACTTATTTATCGACGAATGCGAACGTCACTGTTTTGAGAAGCTCTTACTAGACACGACGATTGAATCGACGCTTAATACTGCGAAGTTACTGTCAAACAACATTCGAGGGGAGCCGACAATGAAAGAAAATTTTATTTATTTTTTCCTTTTAAGATGACTGGAGCCAGGTTTGAACCTGCGATCTGCCGCATGGTAGTCGCGTGTTCTAACCACTATGCCACGGCCGGTCCCAATATAAGAGCTATCGAGCTGAAATTTGATATGCAAGCTTCTAACCTCTTAGAGAAAGTTAAGTTCTAAGATGAGCATGATAGGACAAAAACGTCTCCTACCTCTGATGCAAACTTCCCATATTTTGGGGTTTGAGGAGTTTTTGTCTGATCTTGCTCTCTTAGAACTTAACTTTCCCTAAGAGGTAAGAAGTTTGTGTACCAAGTTTGAGCTCAATAGCTCTTAATCTAAGGCTGTAATTGATAAGACAAGCAGACGAACACCCCCAAATAGGGCAAGTTTGTACGGTAGGTGGTAGCAGTTTTTGTTCGATCATGCCCATTTTAGAACTTAATCTCCGCTTAGGGGACAGAAGCTTGCATGCCAAGTTTCAGCACGATAGCTCTTAATCTACGACTGTGATCGCAGGGGCAGACCTCAAAAATGTACAATTTGTATGGGAGGTGGGAGTAGGTTTTGTACGATCATGCCCATCTAAGAACCCAATCTCCGCTTGGTGGATAGAAGCTCGCATACCAAATTTCAGCTCGATAGCTCTTAATCTACGGATGTAATCGTGGGAAAAGACAAAACATTTGATCGTAGCTTAAAAATAAAAATAAATGTCAAAAATGGATTCCTCGACCCCAAAAACTGTAAGATACCACAACTTTTCGGGATAAATAGCATTATTTTGTGATTTTTTTAATGAATTTTTCTTGTTAGCCAGCGTTCAAAATCACCCACTTTAAACGCGTGTAAAAATAATTCTCGCACTTAACTTAAGAAATCCCTTGAGGGTTTTGTTAAACATAATGTCAACTTTCATTTGCATTTGGTTTCATCCCATTCAGATTTTGGTTGTTGCACAGTGTAATTTGTGTTTTATTCAAAATCAACATTGGCCCCTTTAAATTTAACCACCCTTGATAAAGATATACAGAATAATATGCGAATACATATATTGGAATATCTTAAAAGTGTCATACATCCAGAACCACTTGCACTCTTTTGTGCGAACTTTACGTAAACCATCTAACATAACATTCTTTGTCTCAAAATCAAATTGAGGAGTATGATATACATGTATGTATGTATGTATCTGTTTTTCATAAGTTGTTTGTTGTTGTTTTTTTTTTCTTATACAAATAATTACAACTTACCTTTGATTTTTTGCTTATACTGTCATCATAACCGAGATATAGGTAGAAAGAAAACGGAACCGATGTTCCACCGACTCAACGAACGTTCATTAAATAGTACAACCGTAAACCTGAACAAACGCACACACAACACAACAAACCGACGCTTACAGAAAAAAGGAAATCAAATTAAACACTTGGCCAATGGCATTAACATTGAACTGCATAGCAGCCGGCCGGCCGGCAGTAGCAACACATTTGATAATTTAAGATTACTGCATCACCATCATGAATTGTAAAAAAATAACATTTGTTACTACAAAAAATATTTTACTTTAACTACCGACACTTCTTGCACACATTTATCGTATTCCCGTGGAAATATTTTTGGAACCGACCATTTTTACAGAACACTTGTTAAAATAACACATTTCCTTTACATTTCTTACACTTTTACATGATTTTAAATAATATTCTTGGGCAATTTGCATATTTATGTTGGCTTTTGCAGAAGACGACTTATTTTACAACAGCCACGACCGAATAGAAAACAAAACTAATTAGAACAAATGTCAGTGAATGTTAATGCACTGAGAAAATATGCAAATTGAAGTTTACGGGGAGAATAGTCTCAATCTGTAGAGAGACTGATAGACAATTAAATGACAGTTAATGATTTCCCATTTCACAAATAGATGGCAGTAGCTATACTATGTGGTGTATGTCCTCACTTAGCAAACAGATCAGTCAAATAAGTCATATGCAGCTATGTTCACCACTGCATTGAAAGCCTTGCATTTGTTTGTGTTTCAATGTTTTATGTCTTGTTTTTTGTTGTTACTTCTTTGTATCGAGAGACATTTATAATTAGTTTTGTTTTCTAGTCGGTGCGTGGTAGTTATAAAATACACTAGGGCCCCGACTTGTGTCGTTTCGATTTGCGTCGCTTTTAAAAACTAGTCTGCTCTGTTTAGAATATTTACCCCAATAAAATTAATTTCAGAGCATTTATTAAGAAAAATGTGATTCGATTTGCGTCGCGTTTCTCCGGTCCCCTTTAACGACGCTACTCGGGGCTCTAGTGTATGTAAGTAATTGCGTATGAAAGTAATTGCGTAAATGTATAACTATTGTAATGTGAAAGTGTTTTTCGGTCGGATATTTTAACCATTGGCCGGTAATACAAAGAGGGAAACGCAAAACGATGATTCGGCCGTGCCCTCTCCAAAATTATCCACGAGAATACGAAAAAGTGTCGATAGTTAAATTGTTGCATAATGTTTATACCTACTAGGGTGTTCAAAATCGAAACCGAAAAACCGTAAACCGGTTTTTTTATTTAAAACCGTATGCCGGTTTTTGCAAAAATGCCATTTTCGAATAACCGGTTTAACCGAGTTTTTTTTCCTTCGGGTACTCGGTTTTTTTAATTAGTTTGAAATTGAATTTTAAAATTTTACAAAGCTTTTAAAAGCATTCTTGTTTATAAAATGTAATAAGATTTTTATAAATTAATTTGAAATTTAATTTTAAAATTTTCCAAAGCTTCTTAAAAGATTCTCGTTTATAAAACGTTAAAAGTTTTTTCTAAATTAATTTGAAATTGAATTTTAAAATTTTGAAAAAGCTTCTAAAAACATTTTGGTTATAAAATGTAAAAGGATTATCTAAATTAATTTAAAATTGAATTTTAAAATTTTACAAGGCTTCTAAAAATATTCTTGTAAATTAATTTCAAATTAAATTTTAAAACTTAAAAAAAAACATTCTCGTTTACAAACATTGAATACCCTAATTATATGTATTAGGACCGAAAAATATCCTACAAGCTAATCCTGTGTAAAGTAGTCTAAAAAGGCGGAAACGACGAAATTTGCTAACGAGCTTTTTAAAAGACTTTATTCTGCAATTTCCCCAACAACGGGCGAGTCTAGTAACAGTTCAGATTGTGACATTAGGGAAGGGAACAGGACAATAAATAACATCCGAAATTCACCAGTGACGCCTATATGATGATTTCAACTATTTCGATAAATATAATAAAAGGACAGTGGGCGGAATACTTAGTACATTTGTATGGGAGGTCTCAGAAGGGGCGTGGCTAGACTTAAAAACTTTATCCTGATTTAGCTTTACTAAATACAGAATTTGGACACGATCACGTTGGGTGTATTAATATAACTACTCCATCTCTGAAGTGGGCGGAATGGTGCATTTGTATGGGAGATACCAGCAGGTACGTGGCTAGGCTTCCAAATTGGTTCTTTAAAATTGTATCCTGTTTGAGCCCTACTAAAATTTCGATTTCTAAAGTGGGTGGTAGCTGATGGGTATGGGAGGTACCAGATGGGGCGTAGCTAGACTTCCAGTTTTTTCTCCAAAACTTTGTCCTGCTATAGTTTTACTAAATGTAGGATTTGGGCACGATCGCATTGGGTGTATTAATATTACATACTAAACAAATACTTTTTTTTAAACCAATTTATTTTTTTGGAAATATTTTTAACTTTTTAGGAAAAAACCGAAAAAACCGGTTTTCTTTCAAATGCTGTATTCGAAATCCGATTTTTCTAAAAATCAATTTTGCGAATAACTCGGAAACCGGGTTTCTAAAAAAGGAGGTATTTGAACACTCTAATACCTACTAAATGTTCATTAGTTGCAGTCACTGGTATAGGTGGTGGTGGGAGTTATTTCAAATTGCCATTGTTTTGCTTCTGCCTATGTTTTTGTCGGGGGCTAAATGTTTCTTTTTGTTACATTCGGCGCGTTGTGTTATGTGTACGTCTGATTGATTAACGGGTTAATAATTTTGACGATAGTTCGATTTTTCAGTGGATCAACAAAATCATTAGTAAGTACCACTAAGGTAAGATATGTATTATGTATTTGGATAAAAAACCAGTACAGAAATTTCATTCAGGTAACTTGACTGATAAATACCATCACCCAATATAAGATATTGTTTAAGTCTTGGGATGTAGCAAAATGGGTGTGACAAATAGTTAGGTTTTCTGAGGTTTGGCCTCATAACAATATAAATTAACTGACCAAATTTCATGGGCACCTGGGGCCCATTTGGAAGTTATGGGAGTAATATTAATTTTCCAAAAATAGGTCATTTTGTAGGCTTTTGGACCAGCCTTGGCATAGTGGTTAGAACATGCGATTCGATTCCCGCCTCCAGTCATCTACATTTGTCTTTCATTGCCGGCCCTCTCTATGTTGTCGACAGCAACGTCGCTATATAGTGTCGAGTCAATCGGCATGTCTAGTAGAAGCTTCGCAAACAGTAACGTTCGCATTCGTCGATAAATAAGTAGGTGCCGTTAGTTGTGAATCTAAAAATAGAAAGCGTGTTAATTCACAACAACGCGAGAAGCTATCCCATATCTCATTCATGGGGTGTAAAGGGAAATTGAGTTGTTTTTTTTAAGATCGTCGGTTGAATCACATTTTTTATAAGTTTTTTGACGGACAACCGCGTACCGCTGCACAATTTCAGTTGGTTCAGATTCCGCAATATTATTATGATCGATTCCACCTTCATCTGTAAATTATGCGGCAGAGTTTCTAGAGTTTCATTAAGCGGGTTGAAATATTCCATCGGATCGTTAGTCGCTTCATTCACGTCGGTCACGTTGTAAAGGGATTTGTAAGAATGCAGTTCCTAAGCGATTTGACTTTCATAATGAAATTAAAGCAGTAATGTCCAGCTCATACCACAATTGTGAAGACCAACACATAAACAAAGTCACACTTATTCTTATGCTCTTCCATTCTGTCGTCGCTGAGAAATCGAATTGAAAACATGTAAGCGAAAGTATGCATCTTTTGTTGTTAGTAAAATAGATATTAATGGAACTACTACTTTATTTGTTTGAAAAATGTTTGAAAATTTATCCAAATTTATGCTATGAAATCCATATTTTTTCCTTATGCAGAACCATTTCACTGTGCGCAACCAAAATCATAAAAAATATCAGCAAAAAATTCATATACTCATGTTCATGTGCACACGTCGCTCTCTAGTCGACGACTAAAGCAACATCGATTTCCTCACCAATACAACATCACAAAAATTTTTGGACACCACTGAATTAAAGCTATTGACGGCCTTATTCTTCACTGCTAGTATTGCTCGTTCATTAATTCAATTGAAATTTTTATAATTTTGTGCAATGCCTAAGAAAACTTTGGTGATGAGTTCCTCCTTCGACGATGTGAATTCGCAAAAATTTGCTGGGAATGATATCAATTCAGTAAACACAACAACAGAAATTTGGCCATTGCCAAGCGCCAGCAGTTGTCTCGAGAATTCAGCTGTCGATGGAAGGTTATGCAATGCGACTCTCATGCTCGTGGTCAATTTAAACTTGTTGACATTAACGACGATTTCAAGCATGCTTTAAGTAAATCGGCAGCTATAGATTTCGTGATGACGGGAATCTCCGAAAAGAATTATCATAGCTCCACCAAATCGTATTTATGTTAGTTTAGCAACTATCGAAATAGCTATCCGCCCTGACAGCTGTCGCATAATCCATTCCACACAACTTCTTGTAAAAAAAAAACTCTATTAGCAATAATAGAGTAGATCTTAAACCGAACGATGAAGACAAATTCACATTTTGCACAGATCCACAAATAAAACAAGAGAAAAAACAATACACGGGAGATACGCTGGGTTGGCACTTTTGCCAAAAACAATTTTATGCAATTTTGTCTGATGGACAAATGCGTAAACAAGAGCTTGTGTGGGTTATGATGACGTGTGGTCCTTGTTGATGCCATTTTCGCACCGGTGTGTTTAGGCTTCTCAATGGTTTCTTAAAGCTCTTAACACTTAAGGTTGTGATAATGAATTGAGAAGGCACAGCAATGGGTGCTGATGATGATAGTTTGGCGACTATCGAAATAGCTATTCGCCCTGCAGCTGTCAACATAATCCATTTCACACAACTCTTGTAAAAAATTAGCAAGAGCAATTATTAGCTATTAGAATTAAAAGAGTAGATCGTAAACCGAACGATAAAAACAAATTCACATTCTGCACAGATCGACAAACAAACATAGAGAAAAACATTAAGAAACACCTCATAAATTCTTCATCGTTCGGTCAACTATTTCCAAAGCTCGTTTATTTATTCATCCAAAACTAATACTTCGTTGCGCATCTAGTCGTTAATTTCAAGAACAAAATCGAAGGTGTTGTGCGTACTCTGTGGAAAATGTTGTCAGCCATATCGTCCCTGTATTTGTCCCACAATGTGGTCGGCTTGTACGGATGACACGTGACTAGGATAATCGGAAACATATACGAGTTTGAATCGCTGATGCAGAAACAGTCGCATCGGCGAGCATTGAGGCCGTTTTCGAGCAAGTTTAAAGCATCCACAGTACGCAGAGAATTGAAGGATAGCTAAGATAGAAGCATACACCTTAGAGTGGATGGTCTGTGTATAGTCTGAATTTACGTCATCATAGGGTTGATCGTCTAATAGGAGGCATTAGTTAAGCAAATAACTCTCCCTACAAAACTAAAATGTCCTATTGGATAACCTCATTTGATACACGTAAACTAATGATGATAGAATTGATAAATATTGCATAGAATATCAATTAATCGTAATTTTGTAACATTTGCGTATGTGATGCGCGATATACCACTATCGGAAATCAGTGATATAGAAAATCAAAAAGGGCAACTGTAAAATAAATCACTGCATAAGCCATTGCATAGCGCCATTTATCAGGTTGTGGCATTAATCGCAGCATTATTAGGAGTTAGCTATTATTTAGCTCGTTAACTTCTCCAAACATATTAACGCAAAAAAATCTTTTAACTCACTGATTTTTACAACTATTCGAAATTTTCCAAAATTCACAACGAAGTTTCCACCTTAAAATCATGCGAAAACTGCAAAGCTTCGTCGATAAAATAAATAAAATTTCGAGAATTTTCCGAGTTTTCACTAAGAATTTTCTTTTCTCCTTATACCGTGTTAGCCGGTTGCGATGCGATTCTAAAAGACGACATACAATACTAACACACATCATCGGTCAACAAAGCAAAGGCTGCGCGACGCATAAAATACCACCACACAACAGCATCATCGGTCAGCAGCACATAGATTCTGTTTAATTGCGGCGTTCAGTGCAAACTATTACTTCATAATTCTCAATTGGTTCATTTCACCTACAATATAAGGGGGCAACGTTTTTCTCGAAGACAAGCATCTTTGTTTATCGGACCATAAGTCTGTACAACCGGGCTATAGGCCTGTACAATCGGACCTCCAGTCTGTACAATCGGACAATAAGTATGTACAACGAGTCCTTGTACTTGTTAGGCCAGGCCCTATTAATAGTTTTTTCTGTTTCTCTGTTCCAGGACCTTAGCAAATCTCACCAGAAGGTTCTACCGAATTTACCTGCGAATCCTCGACATCCGACGAATTACCGCAACGTTAAACCCGTCCTGTTTTAAATCACCGAATTACCTCCGCGTCAAACCTGTCCTGTTTCCCGTCACCGAATTACCGCCGCCGTCTAAGGACTGCTTCTCCATACAAAGGACAACAATCCCAGGCACCGCAATACATTGCATCAGACACCATCAACGATACGAGGCCACCTACCAAGCACAATCCCCAGACATCATTACCCGCCATCAAACATCTTAAGGATATCAGACTTTATATCAGATTGCACTTAAGACTAAGAATCCGGAGTGTTTTCTTCTATTTAAATTTTGTGGATTGTGAAATGAGAAAATAAATATATAATATTACGCCCTAGTCAGGGAAATTCACTCTTTTATTTTTGTAAGGTTTGAAGGTCCTTGTGAAGACCCTGGAGGCGGCTGAGACCACCTTAGTCTAAGATAAAACCCCCGTTTTACATTCTTAATTGATGAATTATTATATAATTTTCACACCATTTTTATTTATTTATTTGATATGACTTTAAAACATATGTACAAAAAGTGACCACAACATACAGTGATGATAATTTAAGGTAAATTTGCCAGGAATATGCTTAAAATCTCTTTAACAGTTTTTAATGCCTTTGCCACTACTCAAACCACTGTGCGTCTGTTATAATCGGTTTATACTCGAATTAACACTGATATGATTATAGAAAATAACAAACAATAAACATAGAAAAACATATCAAGCATTATTGTAATCCATAGTGTGCTTGTGTTTGTGTGTTTTAAAACAATATTTGTGTTTCTCTACTGAACAGAGGTGGACGCTAAATAATTCAATGGTGTTACAATGTGATAATTTTACAATTATAATGCTATGATGAAACAATTCAAGTGATTTTAAAATAATTCTATTATATGAAAAATTAATTGGCTTATGTAATCCTTCGTTCTATGACGAGGGGTACCAGTAATTTGCCTAGCGCTGCTCAATTGTGGCAACAATATGGTAGCTGCAATGTGCATTAGCAACATACATATGTGCATATGTTGTTGCACGTAATCTGATGCAATGCAAAAGTTTAAATATTTATTTATTATTTTATCCTTTATTTATGGTTTGATATGTTGAAAGCTATTGTTGCATCACAACCCAAAATATGAAGGCAAAGCTTAGCATAAAAGCATAGAGAATATTTAAAAAATGTCATTGGCTGCATATGTGTTACATACATATATTGTATATTTGTATTGTGATGATGATGACTTTCATATGTTAACATTTGTAGAAATATATACATTGGATATTCACAGAGAACTGTCTAGGGGGAGTAGGGAAATAACGAAACGACGAAATTCGTTCTACATTTTCTTAACAAGTTGACGAAGAAGATCTTGTTTTAATTTTTAAGAGAATGGCTATTCTTTGAAATAAGCTTTACACGTTTAAGATTTTCAAAAAATAGTTATTTTTAAGAAATTTTTCATTCGTATACAAAAACAGTTACTTACTTACTTAGCTGGTACTTCTATGCAATCCCAGTGGATTATATACCGCACGTAGAAAAATATTATAAGCGCCTCGATCTTCTGCGCTTCTTCTCCAGTTAGTCACACCGAGTTCTGTAAGGTTCTCAGTAACCTGATCTTTCCAACGGAGTTTAGGTCGCCCTCTTCTGCGCCGTCCATCGAGTTCATTGTCGAAGACTTTTCGAGCTGGAGAATTTTCGTCCATGCGTACAACATGACCTTGCCAACGTAACCGTTGCACCTTAATGCGTTTGACCACGTCAATGTCAGTGTACAGCTCGTACAGCTCATGATTCATACGACGCCGATACTCTCCGTTAACGATGATGGGCCCATATATTTTACGGAGTATTTTTCTCTCGAATACCGCCAGAACCGATTTATCTGCTTGTGTCATAACCCAGGATTCTGAGCCATACATTAAGACAGGTAGAATTAGTATCTGGTATAGCTTGAGTTTTGTTCATCGAGAGAGGGCTCTGTCATTGAATCGCTTGCTTAGTCCGTAGTAGCATTTATTTGCAAGCAGGATTCTTCTCCGGATTTCTAGGCTGACATTATTTGCTTTGTTGATGGCGGAGCCTAGGTAGACAAAATTATCTACCACCTCGAAATTATAGTTGTCAACGTTCACGCAGATTCCCAAACGAGTAGATTCTTTGTTCGTTGAAACTAATAACTTCGTTTTGTCCTCGTTCACCGTTAGGCCCATTTTCGCTGATTCCTTCTGAATACCTGAGAAGGCTGCAGTCACATCCCGCATGCCACTCGTGTTTACTGCAGCTTTTCTCATTATCATCTCCATCACAATGTTGAAGAGATCTCACGATAGGCCGTCGCCTTGTTTTAGGCCTCGTCTGGTATAGAATGGCTCCGTAAGGTCCTTGCCAATCTTCACTGAAGACTTCGTGTCAGTCAGCGTCATTCCGCAAAGACGTATCAGCTTCGCTGGAATACCAAACTCTGCCATGGCTTCAAGTAATTTCTGCCGTATCGGGCTGTCGAAGGCAGCTTTATAGTCGACAAAAAGATGGTGTCGATCTGTTTCTCTTGGGTCTTTTCCAGGATTTGCCGAAGTGTGAAAATCTGGTCAGTTGTTGATTTTCCAGGTCTAAAGCCACACTGATAAGGCCCGATCAGGTTGGATAACACTGGCTTTAAACTTTCACATAGCACACTCGACAGGACCTTATATGCGATGGGTAAAAGGCTGATCCCGCGGTAGTTGGAGCACACACTTGAATCACCTTTTTTCAGCACAGGACATAATACGCTTACATTCCAAGCGTTGCCATATAAGCAGCATCCTGTTCCTCAGACGCTATGCGACATTCTTCATCGTACCAGGATTCGTCTGAGCGCCGCTTTTCATATCCTAGCACGGTTGTTGCGGCGGTTGCCATGGAATGCGCAATATGCTGCCACTGTGTATCGGGAACGTCAGAAGTAGAGGCGTTGTGTCGTAAAAGTTGGGAGAGTTGGTCGGAGTAGGCAGTAGCTATCTCTGGGGTTTGCAGCTTCGCGATGTCCAGCTTTCTTTGTGTTTGGTTACGTGCGTTTTTCGCTCTGCTCAATCTTGTGCGAACCTTGGCTGCAACCAGGTAATGATCCGAGCCAATATTAGCACCACGGATCACACACACGTCCATGACACTAGATGCATGCCTGCCATCAATTACCACATGATCAATTTGATTTTTGGTGTTTTGATCGGGGGATAGCCAAGATGCCTTGTGGATATCTTTGTTCTGGAATCTGGTTCCACTAACTACCATGTTCCTTCCCGCTGCGAAGCTAACCAGCCTAAACCCGTTGTCTGACGTGTCGGTATGCAGGCTGAATTTACCGATCGATGGACCAAGAACATCTTCCCTTCCTATTTTTGCATTAAAGTCTCCCAGAACAATTTTAATGTCGTGGCCAGGGCAGCGGTCGTATGTTTCCTCTAGGCGCTCGTAAAATGCATCTTTAATCTCATCGTCTTTATCTTCCGTAGGGGCGTGTACACAAATCAGCATGATGTAAAAATATTTCGCCCGGATGCGAATGGTGGCTATTCGGTCACTTACAGGGTTAAACCGCGAGACCAGGTGTCGAAGTCTTTTGCCGACTATGAAACCACATCCAAATTCGTGTCTTTCTGCATGGCAGCTGTAAGAGATGTCACAGTTCTTTCGTCGTGTGCATCCCTGTCCCGTCCATCTCATTTCCTGTATGGCGGTGATGTCAGCCTTGTATTTGTCGAGGACATCCGCCAGTTGGATAGAGGCACCATCTCTGTAAAGAGTTCGGACATTTCAGGTGTATATCCTTCAATCATGGTCCTTATATCGTTTGCGGGGGTCGTCAACATTTGGGGGGGTTCTTATTATATTTTTTCTCCATGTTTTCATAATATATTTTGTTTAAGGAGAGTGGCTTATTAGGCCACCGCTCCCGATCCTAGTTTCTTGGGGCTGCCAAAGCCACTAGAAGAGCCTGTGTTGAGCTTCAGTAACTTCTGTTACCTACTTCCTAAGACGCATCGGTGGTAGCATGCCGATTAGGTTACTCAACGTTTCGCCTTCTAACTCTAGCTAACTTCTAAGCGGTTGCTTTAAAGTCATTGCCCAGGGAATACGTGGTCTAAGACCGGAAGTAGTTAGCTGCTTGGACAGTGCCGCAAAGGAATCGATTCTGGTCACTCCCAAGTGAGTGACAATCAGTAACTTTCAGCCTCTGGGCAAAGTCCCATTCCCCAAAAACAAAAAAAAAACAAACAAAAACAGTTATTAATCTTAAAAATTACCGGCATTATCTAGTTTCGCATACTGCTCAATGTACAAGGCTTTAACATCCAACGTTGTTGGATTAAAGTCACAACATGATTGTCCTTATATTATTACTTAAATTTCGCCTGACTTTCAATTTTATTGCATTCAATGATTTAATTCTAATGGGTGAACGTTACCCAAACCAGTTTCATTCCAAACCAATTGTAAAGTAATGCAACAGCATATGCCAAATCGATGCACATTAAACTTACATTGCAATCTAGAAAATCAATGCTGGCTTCAAGTATTCGATCGTGTTACGTCCTTCTACCACTCTAAAACATTTAACTAACATTAGTGTTTGCTTAAAAATTTGCCCTAGCAAATACTCGTATTTTGGCTTGGCCCAACATAAAGTAAACCATTTAATTTCTCGTCAATCGAAACATTTCCTTTCGGACACAGCGGAGTGCCATCGCATGTCACACAAATTTTTTTACTTTAAATTGAATATTCAACGACCGTAGTAGAGTATTGACACGTGATTTTCTCTAAAATGTTCAAGTCCAATTACCGAACCCCGGGTGATGATGCCGGGGGGTTGTTTGATAAAAGCTGTTGACATTTACTGTGGGATGTTTCGATTACGATGGCGTGAGACTCGAAATGCAAAGGATATTTTTGTTGTTGTGCTTTATTTAGAAAATAGATTGAATTTTTGAAGTGATGGCAGAAAGTTAACAAAGTGACTGAGTGATTAAAAGTTTTTCAGTCAAATGTTTCCACTTAAGAAGTGCTAAAATTTGAAGTAGACATCAGTATAACTATTAGGCAGACACTGAATGGTGTTAGTTTACAATAGCTATAGTGCAAAGTTGTATGCATAGTTAGTATAATAGAAGTTTGTAACTCATAGAGGCATTCGCCATGGGCTGGGAAATTAAACCGCCTATGCTAATTCATGTATGGTAACAATTCATATATAAGTAACAAACAAAAAACCGAAGTCTAGGAACTTATAAAAGACTAGCGGACCCGGCGAACTTCGTCTCGCCCCAGTTTTATGCCTTCACATAACCTTAGTAGAGAATGTTTGATAAACAAAGTTTTTCGATTAGTTTTCCGCCGTAAAAACAAACAACGAAGGCGGTTCTCCAAAACTCGAAAAGGCAACGTTCAGCTGACCGCACGTAAAACAGGGAAATTCGAGATTAATCTCACATACTTCCAACGAATGGCCTTGGGATTTATTGATTGTCGTCGGGGAATTGGAATAGATGATCAGTTGGAATTATCTGATTCGAAAGATAAGGTCTTCCTCTTCTTTGAATTTGTTCTTAATGACCGTCTAAAATTAAATTTTTTATCAGATTCTTGACAGGCAACCGCGTACCGTTGCACAATTTTGGTTGATTTTGATTCCGCAATATGATTATGATCGATCCCACCTTTATCTATAAATTATGCGGAATATTAAGCGAGTGGAAAATTCGGTCGGATTGTTGGTCGCTTCACCCTCTACGGTCACGCTGTAAACAGATTTGTACAAATGCAGTTCTCAAGCGATTTAACTTTCTAATTTGAAATTCTAGCTATTGATGTCTTTTTTCTTCTCTGCTAGTAACATACTGCCGGCAAATTAATCCAATCGATATTTTTATAATTTTGTGCAATGTCATGAGTTACTTTTCCAACGATGTGAACTGGCAAAAATTTGCAGGGAACGATATCAATTCAGTCGAAACATCAACCCAAATTTGGCCATTGCCATGCGCTAGCAGTTGTTTCGAGAATTCAAGTAGGTTCTGGAATGAGCCCCTAATTTATTTTTTGGTCAATTACAACTTCTTGACATTGACGACGTTTTCAAGCATGGTTTTAGTAAATCAGCAGCATTAGACATTTTGAGCAAAATCATAGCCCCACCAAATCGTTTTAAATCCTCTCGTAAATCCTTTATCGTTCCGTCAACTACTTCCAAAGCTCGTTTAGTCGTTATCGCGCATTCATCCGAAATGTTGATTTGGCATTCCCGCATCTACTTCGCCGTTGCGAAATTCTTGGTCGTTGTGTACTTTGGCTTTTCAACCATGTTAATATTCATCTACAATTTTCAAACGGCATTGGCAGTTCGAATGCCTTCCAACAATGTGGCAGCTATGCCAGAGGATGCAGCGGCAAACGTTATTTGAAATCTTAACCGAATTGTTGCCGGAATCAACAAAAAATGCCTTGGCTGTCCCACTCGGAGCATCGAGAAAGTAAATGCCTCCAGTTTCGTCGTGAAACGTATACGTTCTTGTACTCGGTATTTAACAGCGGCACATTTGTTCGAACTCATCCGGTCAGCTCATCTAGATTATAGTCTTGCTTCCGTTAAAAATCTTGATCGAATGCATCTTGCATCGAACGATTTGACGCTGGCATACCCAATGCCGACAGCAGATTGCTGCAAATCCCGTCGGGTTCGACGGAGTTTTTATTTAAATATTATTTTTTCCGTTACCAACCAACATTTAACCGAAATTTTCCACCTAGACATCGTTCAGAACCATCAAATCATGCGAAAATTGCAAAATTTTGCCAATAAAAAAATAAATATTTTGGACTTTTCCGGAATTTTCCGAGTTTTTCCCTAAGAATTTTCTATTTTTCCATTCGAAAAGCCATTCCGTAACAACTGTACACAAAATTCCATACAAAAAACCAATTTTCGATTTTTCCAATTTCCCGACTTTTTCAAAGGATTTTCCCAAAATTATCTTGCATAAACCCTCATACCAATTACGAACAATTGAAAACAAAATGGGCCAGCCGTTCTCCCTTGATAAACTACTACACACTGTTCACACCGTTTTTATACATATAGGTTTCACAATAAACCGAATTTTTCCAAGCAGCACAACGAATTTTCCACCTTTACGTCATAAAAAAAAAAAACATCAAATCAAGCGAAAAATGTCGATGAAAAAATTCAAAATTTTCGAGTTATTTCAAGAATTTTCCGAGTTTTCCATCAAGAATTTTTCTATTTTTCCATTCGAAAAGTCATTTTGGAATGATTATCCGAAATTTTCACATTTACATAATTCAAAATTATCAAAACACAATAAAATGTAAAATGTCGTCGAAAAAAAATTTAAATTTTTGGAATTTATCCATAATTTTCCAACCAAAACTTTCAGTTTTTTCAACCGAAAAGCCACTACGGAACAATTGCACACAAAAAGTTATACAAACACTCAATTTGCGATGCAAAATGTTTCTGAAAAATCCAAATTTTTCGAGTTTTTCCCGAATTTTCCGAGTTTTCCACCGAGAATCTTTCTATGTTTCCATTCGGAAAGTCATTTTGGAATAATAATCCAAAATTGTTCACTGTTACATCGTCCAAAATTATCAAATCATACGATAATATGCAAAATTTCGTCGAACAACAAATTAAAACTTTTTGAATTTTTCCGGAATTTTCCGCATTTTTCAACAAAAATTTTCCATTTTTCTACTCGAAAAGCCATTCTGTAACAATTGCACACAAAATTCCACACAAAAAGGAAATTTTCCGACTTTTCCGGAAGATTTTCCCAAAATTTTCTTTCACATAAATCTGCTCCTGCCAATGACGAACAACTTAAAAAAAGTTTGAGCAAAATCGGCCCAGCCGTTCTCAATTGATGAATTACTGTACATTTTTGCCACCATTTTTATATATATAGATAAATTATTTTTATTGTTGTATTTATATATTGGGCCTTTCGCTTCGAGACTTGTACGTCAAGACTAATACAGTTCGAGAGGCTATCGGACTGATGGAATCCGTCCATACATAGTCATGCGAAGATTCTGCAGCTTTTGTGCAATGGCGTTTCTTTTTTTTCTGCCATCTCGTACTGATTTTCAAACCATTATCCTAAGAAAAAGAGTAACACATTAAAGGAGGCAAGTTAGACCCCAAGTACCCCAAGTATCGTTTCTAGACATCTTACGACGATTGGGCTATGTCTGCCTGTCTGTATAATATAACTCGAGTAAACCTTAACTGATCGTTATGACAGTATTAATATTTTCCAAAATAAAGCAACGGGATTATAATTGGGCAGAATCTGGTACATTCTGGTACCTCCCATGCAAAATTTTCTTTTTTTGGAAAACTAATATTTCTTTTATAACTTCCAAACGGACAAGTTCAGGATATTTTAATTCTATAAGTTGAATTATCTTTTAATAAAAGACAAATCCTCAAAAAACCGAAACATTTGCCAAACCCTTTCTTATACCTCCCATACAAATGACAAATACATTTTACATACGTATTTTTTTCTAAATCAGAATTCAGTCATATTTTGCAAACGACGAAAGCTTTGGAAAATTTGATTCTGGAATAAACATGGACTACATCGACTGACCCATTCTGGCACTTTTCAAACAAATTAACCTATTTTTGAAAAATTATTATTCCATCCATAACTTCCAAACGAAAAACTTAATAATATTTAAATTTGGTCTGTTCAATTAATTTCGAATAGTATATAAATACTAAGGAAACCGAAACATTTGCCCCCCTCCTTTTGGCAGTTCCTATACAAGTGACCGAATTCCTACTCAGAAATGAATAGGTACTATATCGGCAGACCTCTTTATAACGGTGGTTTTACCTTAGACTGAGGTAGTCTCAGCCACTTCCAGGGTGTTCGCAAGGACCCTCAAAAATGGATTTTCTCTGAAATTTATTTCCTTAATTTACAATCCACAAGACTTAAGTAGAACGAAAAACTTCGGATCCTTGCTAAAGTGCAATACCTGGTCTGATATCCATGATTGGTCGGTGGCCTTGTATCGTTTATGGTGACTGGTGTAATGTATTGAGGTACCTGGGGCTGTTGTCCTTTCTACGTGCCGGTAATTCGAGTAGCGTCGGACGTCGAGGACTCTCAGATAAATTCGGTAGGACCTTCTGGTGAAATTTGCTAAGGTCCTGGAACAGGTAAATAAGAACACCTATTAACATGTCCTGGCCATACAAGTACGTGGACTCGTTGGACCGATTGTACAGGCTTATTGCCCGATTGTACAGGATCGTAGCCCGGTTGTATAGACTTATTGTTCGATTCTACGATTGTACAGGTTCGTAGCCCGAATGTACAGGTATATTGTCCGATTGTACAGGTCTATTGTCCGATTATACAGGCTTATAGCCCGGTTGTACAGACTTATTGTCCTAATGTACAGTCTCAAGGTCCGATTGTAAGGCTGATAGCCCAATTGTACAGGCTGATAGCCCAATTGTACAGGCACTTATTGTTCGATTCTACAGACTCATGGTCTGATTGTACAAGCTTACAGCTCGGTTGTACAGCCCTATTGTACAGGCTTGTAGCAATGTTGTACAGGCGCTTAGCCCGGTCGTACAGACGTAGTGTCCGTTTAACAAAGATGCTTGTCTTCGTACAATAACAAAGGATCAAGGAGATCAGATAACACCGACGATCGTATAGAAAAACGTCGTCTCGTACAGACTCAAGTTCCGATTATAAACGCTTATAACCCGATTTTACAGGCCCGTAGCCAGCTCGAACAGACATAGTGTACGTTTAACAAAGATGCTTGTCATCGTAAAATCCTAAATGATCAATGAGATCAGATAGTGGTGGAGGTGTCACCGACAATTGTAGTAGAAAACGTCGTCTCCTTATACTATGGGTGACAAGAACCAATTGAGAATTATGAAGTAGTTGGCCGCTCTATGTTTGCACTGAACGCCGCGATGTTCAGTGTGCGTCTGCGGTCTGCGTTGCTGACCGAAGCTGTGTGTGTTGTGTAGTGGTATGGTATGTTCCTTCTCGGTGGAAAAACATCTGGCTAGTAATTATAAGGTTGCGGGTTCGAATCCCACTGGAGTCGGTTTAAATACTTTTCTTTCAAAGGTTATATTTACAATATTATTTTTTTTTTAATTTATTATATTATGTTATTCTAAGTATTAAATTATTATGTACGGACGAAAACACTCTTTATTCTCGTTACACATTACGTTGAATCAGCAGACCTGATCATTACTCTCTGAAAGATGTTCAACCGCCCATTTGTTATAATTTTGACTTATGAATTAGACTTAATGTTGGAACTCCAGAACTGACTGTATTACTGCCAGATCGCTGTGGTCAGAATACAGCAGGTCCCCATTGGAGTACATGGTTCGCCTGTGCAGGAGTAATCTGAGACCTTTGCAAAATCAGGCAACTGACATGCAAATGAAGTAGATGTGAGAACAAAGAGGAGTCCGAGACGATGGAACATCTTCTTTGTAGCTTACTCACTCTAGGTCGTAGGAGGCTTAGATACTTAGGAAAAAGTTACATAGAAATCCTAGTCAATTTAATATGTTTCATGCGGTGTCTTCCATGGCTTACTGGACCAAGACGACTATTGGGGGTTCCCACGATTGTCTCTCTTATTTTTTATACCGCCCCTCTCTTCTTCTTTCTCTTCCCCAACCCCTTCTCCTTTTTCTTACGGACAATCACAATGGAACAACAGATTTCGATGTATAGTGTTATCTGTAATTGTGTCCACAACCTAACCTAACCTATTATTTTAAAACAATTTAAATATAAACCCATACATTTCAATTTCCACAACGCCTCTACGATTAATCGACACAAAGTGTAACAGGCTCTCGAAAAACTCAAACCCAATGATATCATAGTTTATTACATACGCTCATAATATATATATTTTGTTATTTAATCCTGACAAATTGTTATGCCTCAACTTTAGTATCCTTTGGGTAATGCAACACTAGTTTGACTTACTTTTGTATTCATCGCCGCATCTTTCCCCCCTAAGAGAACAACAAAAAAGCATAAATGCGATTTATCATAGTGAACTTTTCGCACAATACCCCTTGTGTGCTCTTCTTTTAAGCCCATACAAACATTATTCCCTCTTGCGTGAATGATTCTTTGAATTCTCCGATGGCTCTCTTTGTCAATGTATGTATTTGACTGAACTGACAGGCGGGCTTTAGCGCAGCGATGAAAGTAAATGAAAGTTTTCATTGAACCTTATGACACAAATCCTTTGAAAGTGCCCATGGAGTAGGGGAGAAGAGCGAGGAGGAAAGAAAGAACTTCGTTAACACACTTTTACATAGTCCATTGATAATGAGCAAAGATAGCGGTGGTAAAATGTTTCACTTTGTTTCAAATATGTGCTATTAAATTGGGATAAAACTGTGCAGCTATCAAAGAAACAAATGAGTTAAAATATTTTAGTTGTTATAAAATTTTTGTATTATAAAAAAATTTAAGCCGCTATTCCTTAGAAGCAAAGGGTTTTTTCATATCGAACAAATGGTACAAAAATTGTATCTATACATCGCTCATTCGGTGCAATACCAGCATAACTCATAAATATCGATTCCGAGATAAATGCATTACAAGTTTGCGATTGAATCTCACCTAGAGGAAATAAAATCAAGCGAAGTGTATAAATGATTTTAAAACATGTCGGGAGTGCCCCCCGCCGCATTCGTCTTTTAATAATGCCAGCGAGTGAAAGATGCCAAGTTGACTACAACGTATGCGGCGGGGGGAGTGCCCCCCTTTCTTTTAATAATGTCAGAGAATAAGAGTTGCGAGATTAGGGCATTATTTCATTTTCGAAATTTGGGGCTTTATTTCATACCGAAATAACAAAACAAAATTGAAATAAAGTCCCAAAAAATGAAATAACACCGCAAATTTCACAGTTGTTGTTTTCTGAACAAATTTTTGGAGCTTTATTTCATTTTTGTTTTGGGGCCTTATTTCTTGGGGCCTTATTTCATACAGCCGTTCCAAACATATATAACATTTTGTCAATGATTAATTATTTTGCAAATACAAATACGATATTTTTATTCCATCCCAACGTTTTTAGCAAATAGAAGTTAAACAAGTACAAAAATTTCAACCAGGTGAATTGACTGATAAACAACATCACCCTTTGTCCGTTCTCAGAAATTTTAATGGATTTAGTGGAGGTGTAGGCCAGGTATTGATGAATGAGTTTTTATAATTTAGATATTTAATGAGAGACTAGGTCTCCGGTCAGCCATGTTTTAAGATGGCATTGTTATATAATAGTGCACAGTTTGATCCTTTCTAGGTACACAAGCATATCTATATATATAAAAATGGTGGCAAAAATGTATAGTAATTCATCAATTGAGAACGGCTGGACCGATTTTGCTGAAATTTTTTTTCAGTTGTTCGTAATTGCCAGGAGAAGGTTTATGTAAAATAAAATTTTGGGAAAATCCTCCAGAAAATTGGAAAAACCGAAAATTGCTTTTTTGATGGAATTTTGTGTGCAATTGTTACGAATGATTTTTCGAATTGAAAAATAAAAAAATTTTGTTGGAAAATTCCGGAAAAATTCGAAAATATTTAAAATTTTTTTGTTTTTAAATTTTGCTTTTTGTCGTACGATTTGATAGTTTTGAACGATGTAACTTGCGAAAAATTTCGCATAATTATTCCGAAATGACATTCCGAGTGGAAAAATAGATAAATTCTCTGTTGAAAACTCGGAAAATTCCGAAAAATTTTAATTTTTTCAGCAAAATTGTTTCACTTCATCGCCTGATTTGAGTTTAATCGAAAATAAAATTTTTGTCGGTTTTCGAATAGGACATGGTTGTTTTAAGGGAGAGTTATTTACTAGGCTAATGCCTCCTATTAGACAATTAAACTATGGACGATGTACGCGTCGTGCTATAATTAGGCAGAATGTCCGTAATAATCAAACACAAAAGGAACGTGCCAAAAAATGAATAGAGACGTGCCCATATTGTACAGTTTTGCGCTTCACAATCACCACCTCAAATTCGACAAAATGTTACTAGAAGAAGACCAGTCGTAAATATAGATATGAATCGCGATGCTTTTGAATACGATTCCACAATCGCCTACAAAGATCTTAGGCTGCGTTGATATCGGTTCATTGTCTGTCGTATGCCAGCATTGCAATGCATTGAAGTTACAATCGGAAACTCCCAGCTTATGCAAGGTGAAATTGCCGTTTTGACTCATCCGCCAGTGCCATTACAACATATTGCTTTCTCTTTGGAATTATATACAATATAATCAAAACATTTCCTGGCAAATACACAAACATACTAAAAATGCTTTCAAATGCCGTCATTCGGTGCCGAAGTTGTTGATCAACCCGGCAGCAATCCGAGTTAAAAGGTAATGGCGTCTCATTACATAGTGGAACAGTGAAAACGCACGAACGTAGTTTTGCAGTTCAGATAGTATTACTGGGGATGAGTAAACCCCTAGCTCAGTGAAAAATATTTTTTTCACTTTTTTTAAAATAGGTCGCAAAAACACTTTATTTCATTTTCATTGCATAAAAAAAGAAACGAAGACATAATATTTAATGAAATTAAATACATATTCTAGAAATATCTTAATCAAAGTGTAAACTGAGGTGAGGTTTTGCCCAACGTTCGAGTGTTTCCGAAAATGTTTGATTTTGTGTCAGTGTTATTATTAAAAACTATTCCCCCATTTTGCTCGAAATTGCTTCCACACATTCAGATTCAAGGGCAAATACATCATCGAGCTGGCGCTTTGTTACCACCAGCAAACGAAAATCATATGTTTCTTCAGATCTATTTCGTTGGTGATTCGGCAATAGAACTAGATCAACGTTGTGCAATTTTTACTTCGATAAAACCAAAATGATCGAACAATTGCAAAATTTTCTGCATTGGATACAATTATAGTGTTCAAATACTTGAATTTTTCAGAAAACCGGTTTCCGGTTTATTCGAAAAATACCTTTTTCCAACAATTCGGTTTTCGGATACAAGATTTAGTAGATTTTGGATATTTTTTTGTACTCACAAACTTTAAAAGCGTTTTCTGTAAAATTTTCATTTTAAACATGCCTTGGTTTAGAATGAAGGTATCGATTTGATCACATGCATGTTAACCACCTTTTTACTATTCCATATGAATATCGACAGCATGCTACTCATTTCGAGGTGAGATCCAAATCTATTTTAAGATGAGATCCCAACTGTTTCCTTTTTGCGATCCAACATTTTTGATAGGAGATAAAAAGGTTAGCTCACATAATTTTTATGCGTATCGATCGCAAATTGCGTTAGCTGTTGTGCCATCTGCTGCCACTTAGTTGAAAGGCGGTCGAAATGCACACTTCGTTTTGAAGTTGCCGATGAATATTCTCACAGTTGACAAGCCATTGGGCACAATATCCAGAAGTTTGGCGACAGCGAAATTGTTGCAAGAATGCAAAATCATCATTTGGGATGAATGCACGATAGTGCATCAACGAGCTTTGGAGGCAGTTGACCGAAAGATGAAGGATTTATGAGGTGATTCGAAACGATTTGGTGAGGCTATAATATTTCTGTCGGAAGATTTTCGTCAAACGCTTCCCGCCATCCTTAAATCTACTGCTGCTAATGAAATTAATGTCTTTGTGGCGGAACGACAAGGAGTTGAAGTTAACTACGATTAAAATTTGAACTATATGTGTTTTAATATTACACTGGAGCTTGTATGAAGGCGTTAACTTGGAGCGAGACGAAATTCGCCGAGTCAGAAGTTGTATGGCAGAACAACGTTTGCCGGGTCAGCTAGTAAATGATAAAAATTGCACACATATGAGGGAAATACCGATGTGTACATCGATTCATAGTACATTACTGTGTATGGACTGGTTTTACTATCGTAAGATAATTAAACTTACCTTATTCAAACTACTTCCAGTTGTCTATTTGGTAGTTGTGAGTACTTTTAAACAGATATGTTATTCTTATGGGAGGTACTTAGAGGGTCGGCCGATGAAGTCTATATTCATTCCAAAATAAAACTTTCATACGCGTACATCTTTCGCAAAGTATGACTGAACTCAGTGAACTTAGAAAAAAGATTTGGTCATTTGTATGGGAGGTATCAGGAGGGGCGTATCAAAGGTTTCGGTTTTTTTAAGGACTTGTCAACTATTACAAGATAATTATAATAAGATTACTCGAGTCATAGTGCCCAACAGCCAGCCTGCAGACAGACGGACATAGCTCAATCGTCTTAGAAAGTCCCGAAACGAATTTGGTCTTAAGATACTTGGGGTCTAACTCGCCTCGTTTAATGCGTTACACTTTTTCTAGTATTAAATGATATTCAAAAACCCTTAAGTTCAGAAAGATAATCTGGTTCTGGTAAAACTTGCAGTTGAAAAAGAATCTCAACGAATTTAGTATACAGAAAATAACTAAAAATTGCAAGCCATGTACAACTGAAACTCTAGAGACTGGTCAAAACTATATTTTTTTTCACAATCTACATAATTGATAATGAGACATACTTCACCTAAGATGTGAACGAGTGACAAGAAACACCTTATTTTGACAGGAAGAAGAAAACCTCTGGCAAAATTAAGTACTTTAAATGCAACTAGTTACCGTTTGATCAACGCAATAAAAACTGAGCTCCACAAAATGCCTACATCAGTATTTTTAATAACAATGAGTAAAGTTCACAATATTATCGTATAGCCGCTCGTATGGGACCAAACATTATTATATTAAAACGATCGAATAAGCAAAAACTTCGACTTTGATAACAAATTTAAAGTTATTATTTGTGCAGATTTCATTCCGCAAACTATATACGCCTATGAATGTTTGACTAAAGAAAGAACTTCTAAATGGTCAGTTACATTTTTTTATAATAGTAGACAAATACTTACATCTCTTCTGGTCCCTCCCATACAAATGACAGAATTCACCCTTATATTTGTAAATAATTTTTTTTGTAAGTATCTTAAAATAAGTCATATGAATATGGGCTATATCGGCTAACCCCTTTTGATAACTCTCAAACAAAAATACCCTTTTGGAAAATTCATACGTTGTATCCTTACTAGCAACATCCGAATATTTTTCTTTTAGCATTTTACATTTACAGGTAAAATCTAAGAAAACTGTTACTTCTTTTAACATGTTTGTGCGAGTTAATTAGAGATCTTTCTTTTAAATTGATACCGGTACCGAACCGGTTCAAACAATTTGATAATTTCGATAATTTCACTTATATAAATTCCATAAAGATACTGTAATACATCTTCTGTTAAAGTATCCACTATAACTAGTATTTATATCCAAGAGAACTGGTCCTACATTTTACTTATTGAATAATAATTACTACGTAATAATTACGTATGTCGTAGCCGACTTTCGACAACATTCGAATGTTTTTTTTTAATTTGAATGAAATAAGTAACAATTAACATAAATGTTTAGTGTTGAGATTTTAACATCATTTGATGAAGTAGGGCATGATAGGAGCAAGGACAGTCGTATTTCAGTCTCACATACAACTGAACAGCGATGCCTTATCTGAAAAACGACAAAGATTCGACGTGACTACGACATATATGTATAATAAGGGGGATTAGTTAGTATTTATGGGTAAGATAACAGTTCTTACATTTTATAGACACTGAAGAATAATAAAGTGATTTGGCAATATTTTTTAAATATTTGAAATGATATAAAAACATAACTGAAATTGGGCTTTATGTCCGCTTTGGAGGAGGTCATATTGCCCAAAAACTTCAACAATATTCATATTTATATAGATAATCTGACAAACCTGTTTTTTCACTATTTTTAAGTTTCAAGAAGTTTTAATCCACTATTTTATTAGGATACACTTATGGTTTTTATTTTGTTGCCAACGTGCACGCTTTCATTAGTAAAACGCCTATTTGTTTGTAAAAATCCTTTAACAAATGCTTAGTTATGCCTGTTATAGGATAAACGCAATTTTCACTTCGTATTTTTTGCTCTCGTTAAAAAACGGGAAATGTGAGATAACCGATTGTTGGTGAAAACGTCAAAAACTTATCGCACAGTAATTACAAAATAATAAAAATTAAATTATTTAAATATTGTTCTGTAATAAAATAAAAACTTCATATATCTTCATCTTAAAAATAAAAATTTAAACTTAAATATCTTTTAACCCCATGAATGAGATATGGGATAGCTTCTCGCGATGTTTACAACTAATAGCACCTACTTGTTTATCAACGAATGCGAACGTCACTGTCTGGAAAGCTTTTCCCTAGACTACCGATTGACTCGACACTATACTGTTGCTGTCGGCAATATCAATATCAAATCACTTTAAAAAAATAATTTTCCTTACACCTTTTTTGTAGACAAATCAAGTCTTCCACTGTTTGAGAAGCTATAACTAGACTTTTTACTGCGAAGTTGCTGTCGACAGCATCAAGGGTGGAAGCCGATAAAAGAAATGTAGATGGCTGAAATATGGTTTCGAAACCTGGTCTCTTACATAATAGTCGCGTAACCCTAACCTCTCTAACCCCGATTTTTAATCATAACAACGAAAATTGTATATGTGGGTTGAATTGTAAAATGGTCTAGCCAATTGTGTAAAAGTTGCTATTTTCAGAAAAAGCAAGTTACTTCCATACTTAATTAAGCCTTACATATTCTCCATTTTTTCTTTATTTCCCAATGAAGCAATGCACTTTTGCACCGCAGTTTTGTACCCTCAATATAGCAAATGCCGCTCCTTTCATTACTTAATTAAGATTTACAACGAAAAAGATAAAGCCCTTCTTTCATTTTGCACGAAAATGTCTACTTTTAACGATAGTATTTTCCTTAAAATTCATTACAGACATTTTACTCTTTACTCGCAAAATGCTCGCTCCCCTAGGGACGGCTAAATCCGTTTGCCAGTCCATTCCAGTTTTGCACAAGCTGGTTTACTATTCCATTTCCGTGATGGAGCCGACAGACATCACTTACCTTTTCTTATTGCAGCGAACAGCAAAAAATATTGTACCACTGGGAATGTTGCAGGTAATGCAAGAGCAGCAGCAGTAGCAGCAACAGCAACAGCAACAATGGCAACAGCAACTGTGTAGTGTCAGCAACGGTAACAAGAACGTGGCAATAATTAGTTGCTTAAGTAGATCTCATTAGGGGAAATGCACCAGCACCACTTGGCGACAATGAATAAACAAACACTCATACACGCGCGTACAACATACACTAACACACACACGGACAAGGGACGAAGGGGGCACAAAGACCTCAACTCACTCAAGAGAAATTTTAAGTCCTTTTGCGTTACAAATATTTTCTTTAATCTTTTCGTAGATAATTTGCAAAAGGCAAAAACATCAAAAACAACACACTTCAGACACACTTTTTCTTTCTTGGTAACTTAATACAATAGCATCAATGATGGCCGCTGAAGCCTGAACTTCTAAACGCTCGTTGAAGCATACAAGGGAAGCCGTTTAACGAGCGTGCGGCTTCGCTTGACGTATAATATTTAAATAAGTATTTGTATTTTTAAATTCTCACTTTAATATGTTTACCTTAGAGACTGTTGATTTTAATTTTCTTTTTTACAGAATTCACGATTTTGTTTTTTCTGTTATTATCTTATACATTTTTCAATAAAATTTGAAATTTTTTTGTAAGGAATTTTGTACACTTAGATTTCTGTGAAAATTCCTATTATTATAATTTTCTTGAATTCATTTTCTTATATTTTTTTTGCATTGGCCTCTGATGCCTTCACAACATTTTGTGTGTTTTTTTTAGCTTTGTTTCCGTTTCGACCGTTAAAACAACCAGAACGCGTTGCGAACATCATCAGACTGATTGAAACGTCCAACAATAACTGCTAGCTAGCTGACTGGTTGGCTGGCATTACCGACCGACCGAATTAAGAGGAAAACTTGCACAACACACAGCGACAAACCGCACTCAACCAACAATTTGGAAAATCATCTGCGAATAGAGCAACACATACCGTTAAAGCAAATGAACGAGCGAACACAACACGAGAAGAGCACCAAAGAGCCTTTGGGAAAGCATCAACATCAGCAGCAGCAGCATTGCGAACTTAAGGGAGGCGATTAACAGCAGCAGCAGCATGAGAAAACAGTGTTGGAGCTTACGACAAAGGAAATACGAAGTGTGTCGATAGGCTACTGGGGAAATGGGCTTCGGCGAAAGTGAAATTACCCCAGTTAAACATTGGCACAGTAGTGAGTGGGGACTAATTCACATTTAAGGGAGAGCCACAGTGAGAGAGCGAAAGTGTAAGTGTAAAAACATAGAATATGCTCTCTTTAAATTTGTTGTTGAGGTAGGTTAAGATAATTGATACTTAACATTTAAAAAATTAACTAATAATGGCAAAACATAAATAATAACTCGAAGTAGAAGAAGCTAAAGAGTTAGTTAAACAAATGAATTACATTGTCTTAAAAACAAATACTCATAGGAGGACAGATGTTACACATGGCAACACTGATTCGCAACACAGGATCTCGAAGTGTCTTTTAAGTGAATTTAGACTACTGAAACGTGGTTTGTTCGGCTGCTTAAAATTTTATAAGGGAAGTTCTAAATAGGATACTTCCTACTGCTGGTTGGTTCGTAATTGCTACGTGAAGGTTTAGGAAAAAAAATAATTTGAAAAATACTCGATAGGTGGTGCTGATGTCGCTTTTTCCAAAATCTATTATTATGTATGAAAAACTATATTTCCCTTTACATCCCATGAATGAGGTATGGGATAGCTTCTCGCGTTGTTGTGAATTAACACGCTTTCTATTTAGATTCACAACAAACGGCACCTACTGGTTTATCGACGAATGCGAACGTCACTGTTTGAGATGCTTTTACTAGACATGCCGATTGACTCGACACTTTATAGCGAAATTGCTGTCTACAACATCGAGGAGGCTGGCAATGAAAGACAAATGTAGATGACTTGGGCCAGGAATCGCACCACGGATCTTCCAGCATGGTAGTATGTGACTACAAATATGTCCCTGCCTGCTTATATATGTATTTGGCTCTAATTCACAAACCACTGTACTTCTTCTTCTTTTTCTTGTATGGCAGCAGCAATAGAAATTCCTCCAGCTAAGATTTCATCTGGTCCATCCAGCTAAGTTTTGGTCGCCCACTCCTGCGCCCCCCATTGTGTTTACTGCCAAATACTTTTGAGCTGAATCATTTTATACATTACAACGTATCCAAGCCATCGGTCTATTTAAACGCGATTGACTTCGTCGATGTAATTTTACTGTTCATACAGCTCATGGTTCATTCGACGACCTTACTTGCTGTTAAGGATAATGGTTTCAAATCAGATAACGTTATTGTCTCGTCCGGTAATGTGTACCCGGGTCGATTTCAGATGATCGATAACTTTTAGTATACGCTCGACGAATATTGATGTGGCCTCTGACTGTAATGACAGGTTTCGGGACTCGGGTCGATTTAAAATAATCGAGAATTTTATGAATCGGTCGATCTGAGGTGATCAATAACTTTATACTATACTCATAAAACTGTAGAGGTCAGATAGGTCAGGATTGTTTCGGTATTCAGGAACGTGGTAATTCGGGTACTTTCGATGATTCAGGCTCGTACCAGTAACCTGGCAGTGTACTGATGATTCGCGGAGCTTCAGGTTAATATCCGCAAGTGATGATTGATGACTCGGGATCGTCGGTGGTTCGGGTTAATGTCAACAATTCAGAAGGGTATTGGTGATTCGGGTTTTGTTGATGATTCAGGTTCATATCTGCAATACTGGGGCATCTTGACAATTCGGGTTTGTCTGTGGTTCAGGTTTATATCAGCAATACGTGGACGTTTTCGTAATTCGGGTTTTGTGGGGTATTCAGGTTAACTTCAGCAATTTGGGAACATATCGAAGTTTCGGCTTTCGTCGTAAATCAGTTTAATATCCGCACCACAGGATCGTGTTGATGACTCGTGTGCCTTAGTAGATCGACTTTTACAACTCGTAGTTATATCGATTCCGAATTCGCGACCGAACTAATAATCGTACCCGACGGAGTGTTAGTATCAATATGCTACGGTGCTTATTTCTAATACAATGCTACAGGAACGAAGAGTATCTTCGTGCACCAGACTGAAATCTGTGCAACCAACGAGTCGGTACAACCAACCGGGGTTGGATTCAACAGACCGAAGTTGGATTCAACAGACTGAAGTCCGATTTAACAGACCGAAGCCCGATTCAACAGGCCGAAGTCCGATTTAACAGACCGAAGTCCGATTCAACAGACCGAAGTCCGATTTAACAGACCGATGTCCGATTTAAAAGACCGATGTCCGATTTAAAAGACCAAAGTCCGATTTAACAGACCGAAGTCCGATTCAACAGACCGTAGTCCGATTTAACCAATGGATTTTGGGTTAAACCAACAAAAGTTGGTTCAACAGACCGAAGTGCGATTAAACAAAATAATTTTTCTTTCGATAAATGATTGCCTTTGGAAGGGCAAGGGAGATCGGGTACAAAGCAACCTAGCAATAAACTCCGCTGCGGTAGCAACCGACGAACTAACAAGCAAAATGTTCAATCAGTTAAGTAAGTGGAGCTCTCGATGTAATAAGAATTACATCACATCACGCTGCATTGAATAACACTTTCCCTTATGGTGTCGTCTCCTTAATGTGTCGATTACTGATTACTGCCGTTCGTGGCGATTACTGAATGTGTCGTTGGTTTCAGTTGCGTGCATTGCCGAACGCGTCGTTTGCGGTGGTCGTGCGATCGGTGGAATTGACGTTTGCCCTTCAAGTAGTTGAAGAAATATCAGTATTGAAGGCCAAATGAAGGTTGTAGGTGGCCGACCACGTAGCTGGAGTTGCTGCCATTCGGCCTCTGTTGCGTTCGAAGTAATTGAAAGTATGTATGCAGGTTGGGTTTTTTGGTGGTGTTGAAAGTCAATTCATGGTTGTTTAGAGAAAGAATTGTGCATTAGGTCAAAGTATGTACGGACGACTGGCGTCACGTTACACTACGCTAGTAGCCAACCTTTTGAAAGATGGTACGAGTCGCGTTTACTGCAGCCTACCGAATGACCATCACTATCATAATGTTAAAGTGGTCGCATGACAGACTATTGCCGTATCTGGAGCCTCGCTTTGCAGAAATTTGTTCTGTCAGATTTTAATTTATTTTTACTGAAGACTTCGGGTCCATCAGTGTCAATTCGCAAAGTCGTATTAGCTTCGCTGGGATACCAACATCAGCCATAGCATCTAACAATTTCTATCGATGAACAGATCGTAGGTATCGATATGCGTTTCTTGAGCCTTCAGAATTTGTCGTAGTCTAAATATCTGAACCTTGTATGCGATTCGTAAAAGGCAAATTCCGCGATAGTTGGTACACACACTTGGATCGCCTTTCTTAAGCACAGGACATAGAACACTCGGATGCCAATTACCGGACATGCATTCCTTGAGCCAAATCTTATTAATGAGCTGGTGCATGCACGTTGTAGATGAGAAACCCGCCGGCTTAAAAAAAACCCCGCCAGCAGTCCATCGGCACCCGCAGCTTTATTGTTTTCGAGCCGTGCAATTGCCGTGCTGATTACGTTTTGGCTCGGTGGGGGACAATTAACTTCATAATCAATGATTGACGTGATATCGCCTTCCATCCATTTTTACAGCACATTTTGTGTGTCCGTGATCTGATATCCACCTGATGCAGCTACAGGCTCCCAGCGTGGTTCGATGTGCTTGGCTGTTGCTCTTGGAGAATATAAGGCTGCCATTACTGTCATACGGTGAATCCAGTGACAGCAACAAGTACAACAGTTGCAGCCCAGCTAACCAAAAGTTCCGACATTGGCTGATATCCGGCACGTTTGCACATTATCTGAACTCTTCTTAACGATATTGTACAGAATTCGGAACGACTCGTTTAATGGAAATTTTATTTATTTTGCTCCGACATATCTGATAGAGTTCGCAGCGATTTCGGAACTCTGTATCGGAAGAAACAACAAAATGTTTGAAACAACGAATTTCCCTTTAGATTTTCCTACGATTTACATTCAGACATCGGTACGACATATCGTACATCAGATATCCCTCAGCTGGGTAGGTCAAACATCGTGCCAACCTCTTCGTACGTTTTTAGTAACGATTTCAGTCAGATTTCTGATCCGCAATCGGAAGATATTTGCCTAAAGACTTCGAGCAGAAACCTGTACGACACGTCGGCAAAAACATCAGAATAACTTCATATATATTCTTAAGATATCGGTCCGAATTCGTAACGCAGCGTCGAATTTCCCCTTAGAATTTCCCTCAATTTACATTCAGAAATCCTTTAGACGTCAGTACGACATGTCGTACACACGTCATATTTCCCTCAACTGCGTAGGTCAGACTTCGTGTCAACCACTCCAAACGTTTTTAGTAACGACTTCGGCCCGATTTCGGATCAGATATCAGAAGATTTTGCCGACTGGATAAATTATATCACCAGACAAATAGAAAGGTACGTCGAACAGGGTTTCTCATCTACAATGATGGTTATCTAGCTATTAACTCCGAGAGCATACTAAGGAAAGAACACTTCTATAGCCTGCAGATTTCCGAACACTCGGTCTGCAATAATCTGAGACGATAACATCGACTATTCCAAACTGAGATAAAAACGCAATATCCCGTCTAAAAAATAACAAGGCAGACCGCGAAGAAAACACATAAGAAGTAATTTGATAACTAGAACGTAATTGTCAATACGAGAAGACATCGAAATGGGATTGTCAAAAATACGAGGCCAAGACGAATATAATGGTTCCATCGAACAAATTGACCGCTTCTTATGGATGCAATATGAACATCGATAACTTTTGCTTTGAGTGGATGAATTCATCTATTTCGGATCAAACATGGATAAACATAAAAGTGTCAGCCTTGAGATAATGCCGAGAATATTGCTTGCCTATGGATGTTACTTTTGGCTACGCGAGCAATTTAGAAACATAATCTTATCTCAAATCATCCAATTATACCAGGTACTAATACTATCTGCCTTCGAGTCTTGGGTGCTGCCATCTATAAAAAAAAAAAAATGAAAAACCAGTACAGAAATTTCAGTCGGGTAAACTGACTGATAAATACCATCACCCAGTATAAGATATTGTTGAAGTCTTAAGTTATTAAAATTAATAGATTTTTAATTAAAATAAAATTACTTATGTATATTTTTTCCCCTGCTTGTGGTGCAAAATCGTCCAAAACTTTACTTATTTGTGTAGGGGGTATAGGTGCAGGTTTGGAATAGGGGGTACTAAAAGGGGTGAACCGATACAGTCCTTATTCATTCCTGACTCAAATTTTCATACGTACAACTTACGAATAATTAAACTGAATTCAGTGCACTTACAAAAAAATGTATGTATGTAAGACTATGGGGGTGAGTTCGGTCAATTGTGTGGGAGGTACCAGAAGGGGTGTGTTAAATAGTTCGGTTTTCTGGGGTTTTGCCTCCTATAAAAACATAAATTAATCGACCAATTTGCATTACCCCCCCAAGAGTCCGTTTGGATGTTATAGGAGAAATATTAATTTTCCAAAAATAGGTCATTTTGTATGGGAGGTACCAGAAGACGTAAACTGATATAGTCCATATTCATTCCTGAGTCCCATTTTCATAAGCAAACATTATACTGAAAATTTGAGTAAATTAAGTTTACTTACAAAAAAGATATGTATGTAAAACTATAATGGTCATTTTGGTCATTTGTATGGGAGGTACCAGAAGGGGTATGGCAAAGGTTTCGGTTTTCTTAGGGTTTATCTACTTTCGGAAGATAAATAAACTGACCAAATTTAAATATCCTATGATCGTCCGTTTGGAAGTTATGAAAGAAATATAAATTATCCAAAAATAGGTAATTTTGTATGGGAGGTACCAGAAGAGGTGGGTCTATTCTGCCCATTTACAATCCCATAAGTTCGATTCAAAAAATATTAATACTTGTAAATGTTCATACCGATCCGTTATTATTTTCTCAAAACTACTTACGGTATTGCAAATGGGCTACATGGCCCCGCCCCTTCTGGTACCTCCCATACAAATACATCATTCCGCCCACTTTAGAAATCGAGTAATAATATTTATACACCCTACGGGATCGTCCCCAAATTCTGTATTTAATAAAGCTATAACAGGATAAAATTTTGGAAAAAAAATTGGAAGTCTATTCACGCCCCATCTGGTACCTCCCATACACATCTGGTACCGCCCACTTTAGAAATCGATTAATATTATTAAAAGACCTAACGCGATCGTGCCCAAATTCTGTATTTGGTAAAGTTTAAGCAGGATAAAGTTTTGGAGAAAAAATCTGGAAGTCTAGACACACCCCTTCTGGTACCTCCCATACAAATGTACCACTCCGCCCACTTTAGAAATAGGGTAATAATATCAATACACTCGACACGATCGTGCCCAAATTCTGATTTTGTTATGTTATAACAGGACAAAGTTTTGAAGAAAAAATTGGAATTCTAGCGACGCCGCTTATGGTACCTCCCATACAAATGTACCTTTCCGACCACTTTAGGGATGTACTAATAATATCAGTACACCCAAGGCAATCGTGCCCAAATTCTGTAATTAGTAAAGCTATAACAGGATAAAGTAATGTAGAATAAATCTGGAAGCCTAACCACACCCCTTCTCGTACCTCCCATACAAATGTACCACTCCGCCCACTTTAGAAATCGAGTAATAATATCAATATAATAGAAAATTATTTGTTTTGCTGAGGGTAAGGGTAAATGTAAGTTGGGTTGCCCGACTGAAACTTTCTAACTGGTTTTAATTACAAATCGGTTAATTTCAATAACTCAAGACTTAAACAATATCTTATATTGTGTGATGGTATTTATCAGTCAGTTCAACTGACTGAAATTTCTGTACTGGTTTTTATAAAAATTCGATGCATAACGTGTTTATACATACGGCCGTAAGATATGAATATGTTGTCGAGTTGTTTCCAAGCCTAATAACAGTTATTGCTATGAATCTCCCAAGCCAAGTCATAACCAACAACCACAAAATTAAAGAAAGTGAGATATGGATTTCAAACAATCTGTTTATCTATATACTCTATTCAAGATGAGCTACAGTTGTTAACCGGTTGTTAACCAACCGGACAGATCCTGTACTCATCTAGGACCACCAACAAAACTGGTATTAGTATCTAAGCAAAAAAACCATTACCATTCCCCTTTGAGACGATTTGTATCCTTAAATGTACACATAAAAAATTATATACTTACAACCCTAAATAGAAGTTCGAATCTCAATGTGATTTTACAAAAAAATATCAATGACAAACCACATATCTAGAAAGTCCTATGTACTGCAAGCAATGTTGATTCTTTGATGAATCCTGTCAATTGTTGAGTTATCTACTGACTGCAAATGTTCAATTTCTAAGAACAACATATGATTTATATTGCCTTCAATATCACTTTTCATTTCCAAAACCAGTTCATTTAAAGACCACACAAAGGGGCAAGTTAGTATGTGTTACAAGGAATTGAATATGGTCTTAACTTAAGGTATGTCCTCTAGCAACCTTAAGTTAAGTTTGAATGATATCAAAGAAGTGCCACTGAAAAATACATTATTCCGGCATTCGTCAAAGTTCTTCAAAACAAAAAATATGCATATACGAAAAACCTTTGTGGAACCAAAAATTTGGAAGCCCAAACGCCAATACTAAATTAATATATAAAGAAAAATTATGCCAATAAACCCAAATTTTAAGTCAAATTTATATTCTGTATTTAACTCTATATGAAATTAACAAATCTATTGTGTTTACATTTTCCACACAACAAAATGATTTTGTTATTTTACATTTTCATCTGGCGTTTGCAAATAACATAGAAAACATAGCATTTGGTAGCACATGCGCCTACCATCAAGTTTTCTCTTTACAACAAACACTCTCTTTCATCGGAATGCATCTCTTTCATTATCCTTGCGGCCAAAAGTTCACCACAGTTTATTTGCCTCAAACATAGACAAGAGACCAGATTTCAACACAGTCCAAACAAAAACAAACCATGTAGTAAAAAGTTTATTATTGAAATGTTATGAAGGCAAAATACCACGTGCTGGCGGTATTGAACTTTGTTTTGGGAGACGATGGTTGGTGTACAAAGTTAGAGAGAGTGTGACTGACATGACGTGTAATAATCTCGTGTCAAATAATTGCAAATGAAATGTACGAACAGCAGGGAAGAAGCAACTACAAGAATTGCTATTGTGCTATTGTGACATGAACTGAAGTAGTGGAAGTATATATTCATATAAGTTTAAATGACTGTAATTGTGAAAATCTCAAGAATATCCAATAGATATTCTGGCAAATATGTATGTAGATTATTTAAAATGGATTAATTAATTTAACTCGGAGATACAAAAATCCCTCAATTTGCTAAATCGAGATAAACTGGAGTCGCTCTTACACTTTCAGATAGTGCCAAATTCCTTGGGCTCATAGTGGACAGTAAACTGAATTGGAAACTGAACACTAAGGTCAGGTCTAGCAATCGGTCTTAATTATGGAATTAGCCCCAGAAATGTTAACAAGTTGCATGACTTTTTTATTAAACCAACCTCATTTCACTGTTTACGATCCTGTTTACGCTACGAGAGCATGAATCTGCACAGGAACTATGGTCATGCCACAAGTATGGACAGTTGCTGGAAGTGTCCTCTTCATATACGCAGCAGACTCTGCGTATTTGTAACCAAACTTCCATCCTTGTACTAAGAGGAGGGCAGCCCAGTACCGTAGCCATTTGCTTTTACTTTCTGGTAAAATTTTCGGGTCTCAACTCTATCCCTGTATCGCTCTATATCCTCGTTCTCCCGTTCCCTCGTCGTGCGTTTTTCGCTCTGCTCAATCTTATGCGCACCTTGGCTGCAACCAGGTAATGATCCGAGCCAATATGAGCACCACGGATCACACACACGTCCATGACACTAGATGCATGCTTTCCATCAATTAGCACATGATCAATTTGATTTTTGTTATTTTGATGGGGGGGGGGGGGGGGGGGGGGGGGGGGGGGGGGTAGTCAAGTTATCTTGTGGATATCTTTGTGCAGGAATCTGGTTCCACTCACTACAATATTCCTTGCCGCTGCGAGCCCAACCAGTCTAAACTCGTTGTCTGACGTGTCGGTTTGCAGATTGAATTTACCGATCAGTGGACCAATAACATCTTCCCTTCCTATTTTTGCATTAGTCTCCCAGAACAATTTTATATCGTGGCCAGGGCAGCGGACGTATGTTTCCTCTAGACGCTCGTAAAATGCATCTTTAATTTCATCGTCTTTATCTTCCGTCGGGGCATGACCACAAATCAGCGTGATGTAGAAATATTTCGCCTTGATGCGGATTTCGGCTATTCGATTATGTAGGGCAACGTTAAATAAACAGATTAACAGCTAAGTCGGACTAGTGGTTCTCGATTTATGTCAAACAAATGAGCCTAAAACTTAAAAAAACGTATCTTCAAATCGATATAAAATTATTATGGCATGTAACTTGTCAAAACTTAGGATGCAGAACTTCTTCTTTTTGGGGCTACTTTCACATGCAGCTCTCCCAAATCAATGAGCTGAAAATGTTGTACTGTGTAAGAGTGAAGGCAAAATTTTTATACATCACGCTGAGGAAAAAAACAAGAGGTCAAAGATGAATTTTACACCCAACAAAAAGAAACATTTGACCGTAGCTCGGGCCATGATGTTAAAATCGTGCTGGGAGATATTAATGCCAAAATAGGCCGGGAGAATGAAGTACGAAGGAAGTACTGGGGTATGTAAAGCCTTCAAACGGTAATGCCTGGTATGATGACGAATGCCGCAATGCCACCCTGGAACAAGAGGCTACATACAGCGACAAACTGCAGCTAATGGCAACGCGAGCTGTTCATGAAAAGTACACTGAGAAGAGGCGGGAGGCTCTTCAGGAGAAAAAAGCGAGAGCTGAAGGAGCAGAATAATAAGCGCATTATAGAATACATACAAAAAATTGAAGACCGAAAATTCTACCAGAAAATAAATGGTAGGGTACATGGAACATATCTTCCTTTCTGTAAAGACAAGGATGGTCACCTCTTAACTGATTCCGAGAGTGTACTGAGAATATGGAAAGATCACTTCTGCAGCCTATTGATGTCTGGAAATAAGGTTGCTGAAGATGCCATAATAATTTTATATCGATTTGAAATTAGTTATGGGAATTTGTCACGTGGTAGGCTCTTTTGTTTACTTTCATGTGCATCTCTCAAAATTCAGTCCCAAAATCATGTGTTGTACTGTGTACTGTGTGAATGTCTAAAGCCAATTGTGATTGGACCTTATCAGTGCGGCTTTAGACCAGTCAAATCCACGACGGATCAGATATTTACACTACAGCAGATTCTGGAGAAATTCCATGAGAAGCAAATCGACACGTACCACCTCTTTGTCGATTACACAGTTGCCTTCGATAGTCCCATTAGGCATCGACTAAACGAAGCCATACCTGACTTCGGTATCCCCGCGTCTCTTAACGAGATGGGACTTTGCCCAGAGGTTGAAAGTTACTGATTGTCACTCACTTGGGAGTGACCAGAAGCGATTCCTTTGTGGCACTGTCCAAGCAGCTAACTACTTCCGGTATTAGACCAAGTATTCCCCGGGCAATGACTTTAAAGCAACCCCTTAGAAGTTAGCTAGAGTTAGAAGGCGAAATATTAAGTAACCTAATCGGCATGCTACCACCGATGCGTCTTAGGAAGTAGGTAAAGTTACTGAAGCTCAACACAGGCTCTCCTAGTGGAGCGGTGGCCTAATAAGCCACTCTCCTTAAACAAAGTTTGGAGGATATGACTGGTAAGTTTCCCGACGGCAAGAAACATGGTTGTGAGTGACACCAGATTCCCGCATAAAGATATTCACTAGGTAACCAGGATAACCCTGGTACGATGATGAATGTCACGAAATGTCTGAGGAAATGGATGCTGCATACAAGGCAAAACTGCAGCCAATGGCGACGCGTGCGGTGACGGAGCGTTATAAAGAGAAAAGAGGGGAGATGAAACGCCTGTTCAGACGGAAAAAGCGTCTGTGGAAGAAAAAAGAGTGCCAGGATATCAAAAAATACCGGGATAGAGGTGAGGCCCGAAAGTTCTACCAAAAGGTAAAAAGTAAAGGTTTTGGAACAGGGATCCCCAATTGTAAGGACAGAGACGAAAATAATAAAGCTGCGGGAGCTGATGGACTGCCGGCAGAGCTTTTTAAAGCCGGCGGCGATGACCTGGTACCATGCATGCACCAGCTTATAAAAACAATTTGGCTCAGGGAGTGCATGCCCGATGATTGGAATCTGAGTGTCCTATGTCCCGTGCTTAAGAAAGGCGATCCTAGTGTGTGTACCAACTATCGCGGGATTAGCCTTTACAAGGTCCTGTCTAGTGTGTTATGTGAAATACTTAAGCCCATTCTGACGAACCTGATGTGGCTTTAGACCTGGTAAATCCACCACCGACCAGATATTCACGCTACGACAAATCCTGGAGAAGACCCAAGAAATGCAGATCGATACCTACCATCTGTTCATCGATTACAAAGCTGCATTTTGACAGTCCGATACGACAGGAGTTGTTGGATGCTATGGCTGAGTTTGGTATTCCCTTCGACTCTGTGGGATGACACTGACTGACACGAAGTCTTCAGTGAAAATTAGCAAAAATCTGTCAGAGCCATTTTCTACCAAGCGAGGCTTTAGACAAGGCAATAGTCTGTCCTGCGATATCTTTAACGTCGTAATGGAGATGAAAGCAGCAGTAAACAGAAATCACACCATATTTAACAAAAGCCACATGTTGCTCGCGTATGCTGATGATATAGATATTATTGGACGTGGATTGCGAGATGTTATTTTTTCGAGCATTGAAAAGCAGTCGGCTGAAGTGGATCTGGTGATAAACGAGGACAAAACCAAGTTATTTTTTTCAACGAACAAAGAGTCCACTCGTCTGGGACGCTGCTCGAACGTTGACAACTATAACTTAGAGGTTGTAGATGATTTTGTCTACCTTAGCTCCGCCATGAACAAAAATAATAATGTCAGTCTCGAAATCAAAATACGAGTATTGATCGCAAACCGCTGCTACTATGTGCTAAGCAAGCGATTTAACGACAAAGCGCTCTCTCGAAGAACAAAGATCCAGCTCTACAAGACTCTGATCCTACCTGTCTTGCTCTACAGCGCAGAAACCTGGGTAATGACACAAGCGGATCAATCTATTCTGGGAGTCTTCGAGAGAAAAATACTCCGCAAAATATTTGGACCCATCATCGTGAACGGCGATTACCGTCGTCGAATGAATCATGAGCTGTATGAGCTGTACAACAACATCGACGTAGTCAAGCGTGTTTAAATAGACCGAATGCGCTGGCTTGGACACGTTGTACGAATGGACGAAAACGCTCCGGCTCGAAAAGTCTTCGGCAATAAACTCGAAGGGCGGCGCAGGAGGGGGCGACCAAAACTCAGATGGATGGACCAGGTGACAGAACTGTTAAGTAAGCTTTGTATGACGAACTACCTACGGAGCGCAAAAGACCGAAGCGCTTGGAATGCTTTTATACGTGCGGCTACTGATAAATGATTTTTTGTTGTTGCTGCCAGTAAAGAAGAAGAAGAATAAGACGGTTACCCTAAGATGGGTTCTAGGACATGGGGACATATATAATAATCATAAGGCCGCCACCACTGTGAGCTCGGGCTAAGTTTACGGTCCCATTACAGTCCCTAATTGCGGGGAAATTTAACCTCATTGCTAAAGAACGATGGGTGAGGGAACCCACTTGCACAGAGGCCAAAGAAATTTGCCTACCATGGATACACGGAGGACACAATTTGCGCTAAACCTGTCAGTAGGCGATTTGAGGAACATCCATGCCTTCATCAGAGCAACGAAATGGCTTTAGAGCGACTTTGACCGAATAGATTAGAAATAATTGTTGCGAAAATTTGCAAATTGTACAACAACGGAGCCTTCACTAGGACCCAAGTGAGCAATGATGAACGAGGCTACCGGTTTAACCTAACATAAAGCACTGTTTGCTACAATTAAAGTACTTTTTGGCACAATAGAGAAATTTTCGGTACAGCAAAAATATTTTTGGATACAATTAAAGTAATTGTTGGTCCAATAAAAGTACTTTATCCGCAAAAAGTTCCTTTCAAAAGACACACAATTTTTTCAATATTAAATTTTAATACCTTCGTAAGTTACAGACAATCTCTTCAAACACTGCCCCACGAAGGTCATTGCCACATATTTATGGGCCATTGCAAATTCACTGCATAATGACTGGAGTCCCATTGCAGATCCCTAATTTACCAGACCAGACATACTTGTTTGGTGGTTACAAGTTCCCCATTAAAGCTCAAGCGGTCGCCATTGAAATTAATGCCTTGTAAAATTATTTGCATTAAAAGCATTCCCTTTGCAAGATGCTCTCGCTACCGTCTAAAGGATGCCAATTATACCAATTGCAATTCGCCTTCTATGAACCCTTGCACAGACCATTAAATTGACATAGCAAAATGTTAACAAATATGCAGCCCCAATATATGTTGCTGCCTGCCTGCCAGCCATGTTGACCCTCTCATCCGGTCGTTCCACACAGCCAGTGACCCAATGTGGGTCATAAAAATTAACCAAATCAACCAACCTTGCCGCTGTCTGTCAGCTTTAATTTTATGATTTTTGCACGTTTCACATTTCGTCCAAACAAATTCAATTATTGCAATTCGGGTTAAACACCCCTTCCTACAACACTTATGGGGCGTTTGCCCGCGATGCTTTACGCGGTTATTGTGGTTAATTTCGCATTCCAAGAACACAATTTCAATTAAAATAATTTTGATTTTTTTTCTTGTTGTTTTTGTTAATATTGTTGTTTTGCTTGACACACTTCTCGTGCCAAACAAAAGAAGACATTAAAGGGAGGGTGAGGTGATTCCGTCTAAACGGGCTGACAACGACAAAGTACTCATGGGTTGGTCCCCTCCGTATTTGTGCGTTCGTGTGTCTTTCCGCCTGATGTTAATTACGTTTAACAAGAGCGAGCAGAACGTTCGTCTGTCGTCTAAGAGTTCGTATGCATGTTAAAACATTAAAAATTTAACATTTGAATCCCATTCACATGCCCGGGGTTTTGTGCTTTTTATGTTGCACTTTGGTTTAATTTTGTGTAATGAGTAAATAATTGGAAACAAGAGATGCCTGTAGATCTTGTTGCATTGCGTACAGTGGGGGACATAATTGGTGTACTTAAGTGCAGTGATAATTAAAGTGTTCTTCGAATCATATAGTTTTAAGGGTTTATTTCAAACTAGCTTTCCCGGCTCGCGTTGCTTCACCCGTACTTACAATGAACCTTCTTATGACTTTAAGCAATACAGATAAAATGCCAACGCTTCATAAGACAAACAAATACCCAATCTTTGTGATTGTAGCTTTATCCAATTGGTCTTAGCGATTGTACCGCTTTAGTCCCTTTTTATCGCTAAAAGTAAGAATTTTAAAAGATATTTTCGTATCGCATAACATAAAGGGACCGGTACAGCCTTTTGCTAAGTAGGAAACATGCCCATATACGATTATAGCTTTAGCCGTTTAGTCTGGGCGATGGTACCATTCTGTAGGGAGAAATTCTATATACATTTTCGTAAATCTACCTTTAGGTATTTGATCTAGGTGATATCATCAGTTTTATCTCTTTCCCCTTTAGCCGTTTATTACCGTTTTTATCCCTTTTCAGTCTTTTTTAACCTTAAAAGGTAAGAATTTTGAAAACTCTCCATGCTCCGTTCTAATTCCATACGGAGCATGCCTATATAACTTATCGTGATTACATCATTACAGGTTGGTCTAGGCGATAGTAACTTTTTTTATCCCTATTACAAAATTTTTACAAAAAGACATCGGATTTAAAAAAAAAATTCTTCAATCCAATTTGATAGTAACATTTCCATATCAATTTCGCGATTATACCATTATCCCTTATATACTTTTATCCCTTATTGGTAATTTTCAACCCATAAAAGTACGAGTTTCCAAAAATCCGTTCTTAGCTATTAATATGACCGACATAACAATTGTTTCAAAAGGGACGTGGCACTGCCCATTTCCTAGCGATACGTAATCCCCCATGTACCATTTACATATGTCGCAAATCTCATCTTCATACCTTTAATGGCTCGCGAAATATGACCGATTCAAATTTTGTTTTGTGTGGGCGGTGCCACGCTCCTTTGCCTAGGTATGTTTTCATGTAGCCTATGATAGAGACCCTACGGATAGTAATACTCAGTGGAAATTTTATTGCAATCGGTTCATTTATTTCGCCCAGATAACGATTTTTTCAAAAGGGGCGTGGCACCGCCCATTTTCTAGCGAGACGTATTTCTCTTTATATCAGTAACATATGTAGTAAATCTCATCTTGATACCTCTAATGGCTCTTGAGATAAGACCGATTGAAATTTCGGTTTGTGTGGGCGGTGCCACGCCCCGTTGTCCGCCTATGATAGAGACCCTATGGACAGTATCACACATAGAAAATTCAATTGCAATCGGTCCATTTATTTGGTCAATATTACTATTTTTAAAAAAGGGGTGTGGCACCGCCCACTTTCCACAAACAAAGTATTTTTTCTTATATGACCGATATAGGTACCAATTCTCGACTTCGTACCTATAATGGTTCAAACGATACAATCATTTTAAAATTTCAGTTGTATGGGGCGGTTCCACGGCCATTTTACCCCCTTTCAGTCCGAATTTCCAAAAATCCCTTCTTAGTGCGCGCCTACGTCATAAAAGAAACATACGTTCTAAATTTCACGGTTCTAGCTTCAGCCGTTTCGGCTGGGGAGTGATCAGTCAGTCACCCAAGCCTTTTATATATATAGATTACAGGGGTCAACTGTTGTCACATTAATTATTTGGACTTCTGGAAAATGCTGACATTACCGCCATTTAGGAGATGAGATAGGAAGGAAAGGGATGCTCGCGATTTAGAAATTGCTACAACAACTAAAGCTGACATGTTAAAAAGCATGAATTTGGATGTAGATTTGTAATCGGCCCGAGACTCAGACATCTTGTCTCGCGTTTTAATCCTGTTAGTGCTCGAATAGCCACAATCTGCATCAAAGCGAAAGGCATGCCTAGTGTCATATATGAGTGCGTGTTCTGCGGTGCGAACTAAGGCTCGTATCAATACATAGTTGTAGCAAAAGTGCGTTCAAGACTGAATATAGTGAAAAACGCACTTAACCAATCAGGGAAAGGCATTAGGACATAGTCAAACAAGCGAGGCAGCTATTTAAGTGAAAAAATTTCAGATCAAAGAAAGGGATAACGATAATATAGAGAGGTACAGGAATAGAGGTGAAGCCCGAAAATTCTACCAGAATGTAAAAGCAAAAGGTTTCGATACTGGTTTCCGCTCCTGTAGAGACAAGGATGGAAAACAAACTTTCAGCAGAGCTCTTCCATTCCTGTGACGATGAGCTGATAACGAACATGCTTTATGAGTACATGCCTAAAGGTGATCCTAAAAAGGTGATCCTAGAATGTGCTCCAACTACCATTGCATATAAGACCTTGTGCAGTGTGATACATGGAAGACTAAAGCCAGTGTTATCCAATCTGATTGGGGCTTGTCAGTGTGGCTTTAGACCAGTGGTGTTCATTTCATAGAACAATTGTTCCCGCTCAACTCACATGTATTCTTACTCTCTTGCTTTCAGTCGTCACTGAAACAGCGACGAATGAACATGTGTAGCGGATGTATGCCGATGTTTTTTCTAATGCACAAAAAAAACACAAATATATTAATAATTAAATTTTTAAACTATTTTATTTAGAATGAAAAAGTCCCCCTAATGTATATATGTATATATTATGTATGTGTATATACATTAAAACTGCTTTTTATCCATTCAACATTTCTTATAGTGGAATTCTCTTTTTCTCACCAACACAATTACATTTTCACTTTTGAACAGCACTGCTTTAGACCAACGATGCCCCCCAGTTGAGCTCGCGAGCGAAAACAGCTTTTTGTGCTTTTACATCTACACATAAAGAGCTTTTGTGCTTTCACACATACACGATTTAATTTCCTTTTCGACTGTTGATCAGTTGTCATGTAGACATCAAGCGAGAAGGTAGTACACGCAAAATGTTTAACGATGTTTGGGAAAATGATTTTTTGTTTACGCAAAACAGCGTTGGCGAGCCAGTATGTTTGGTATGCCAACGAAATGTTAAGCGTAACCACAAATTTAATGGTCTTGCCATAAACAATATTTCGATATTTTAGATGGAAAAGAGAAATTTTAATTACTAATTTAAAAAAAAATGTTGTTGAAGGAGAAGCAGGAAACATTTGAAATATTAATGTCGAATAGGCGTATTTTATTGTTTCGCTTGCCTTATCAAAACGCTGCCGTCCTTTTGATGATGACATTTTTTTAAGGTGCTCGCTAAAGACGTGCTTGGTTGTTTTGGAAGTAAGGGGAGAGAAATGGCCAACATTTTAGAAAAAGTACCATTATCAAGGAACACAATTACCCGTAGGATATAAATAAATAAATACCGATTTAGATTGACCGATAACCATGATTCAGATCTCATTCGAATTAAAAATTATGAGAGTGAAATAGATATCGATGAACTAATGCGTTCCTTTTAAAATGTATATAATTACCGAAATTCGGAAGTCTTAATCTTATTTTTAACAAAAATAATTTGTAATTTGTAATGCAAAGATATTTAATGTCAGTTGTGACGAAGTGCGTCACTTTTGCACCACACTGTTTGCCGAAATAACAATAAAAGAGCTTTTATGCATACCCAACACACTCGAACAAATCGCATACATTGACGTTGGGCATCACTGCTTTAGACCAGCTATGCCAACACATACGAATACCCAACACACTCGAACAAATCGCATACATTGACGTTGGGCATAGCTGCGTAAGACCTAAGAAATCAACAACTGACCAGATATTCACAATTCTGTAGAACCTGGAAAATTATCAACACGTACCACCTTTTCGTCGAACATAAAATTGCCTTCCATAGCTCAAGAGAATTTACCCAAAGCCATGGAGATGGTAAAGAGGAAAGCTGATGTAAATACAAGTAATATTATATCCAACAAAGGCGGTAGAAATCATCGGTCGAAACCTGCGTCATGTGACTGCAGTCTTCTCAGGTATGCAGAAGTAGTCAGCAAATATGGAGTAGTAGTTTGTTTTTCTAAATTTGCACAGATGTACACAAGAAATAGAGAGGCCAAAACGGTTCTCGTCACCTAGGCTAGACCACTACTACAGCTTATCGCTTCAAAACTGTTTATGTGTAAGTAGCGGCTGAGCAACTGGAGCAGTGAAAGCTATAGCTTTATATAGATTTACTAGTTGACCCGGCAAACGTTGTTCTGCCATACAACATCTGACTCGGCGAACTTCGTCTCGCTCCAAGTTACCGCCTTCATATAAGCTCCAGAGTACTATTAAAACACATATAGTTTAAATTTTAATGTGACTTATTTGAATTTAATCGAAATCAGTGAAGAGCGGTCCGATAAACAATGTTTTTCGATTTGTTTTCCGGCGCTTAAACAAACAATGAAGACAGTTTGCCAACACGCGAAAAACTGAGAAATTCAAAGTTGAACCCACAAACTTTCAATGATTGACCTTGCGATTTATTGATTGTCATCGCAAAAGCTAATGGAATGGGGAATTGAATTCGCTAGAATTGGAAGGGAAAATCGGTTGGAATAATAGAAATTGGAGGGATAAGGACTTCCTCTCCTTTGAAAAAATTTGACGGGAACGTCATCAATCCAGTTGAAACATCAACGGGAATTTGGACATTACAAAACGCCAGTAGTTATTTAGAAAATGCAGTAGCCGATGGGTCGTTTTGCAACATGACTCTCATGTTCGTAGTTAATATCAACTCCTTGTCATTCTGCCACAAAGACATTAATTTCATCAGCAGCAGTAGATTTTGGGATGGCGGGAAGCGTTTGACGAAAGTCTTCCGACAGAAATATCATAGCCCCATCAAATCGTTTCGAATCACCTCAAAAATCCTTCATCTTTCGTTCAACTGCCTCCAAAGCTCGTTGACGCGCTATCGTGCATTTATCCCAAATGATAATTTTGCATTCTCGCAACAATTTCGCTATCGCCGAACTTCTGGATATTGTGCCCAATGGCTTGCCAACTGTGAGAAGATTCATCGGCAACTTCAAAGCGGAGTGTGCCGCCTTTCAACAAGGTGGCAGCAGATGGTGCAACAGCTAACGCAATTTGCGATCGATACGCATAAAAAATAATTTAAGCTAACCTTTTTATTGGTTTCTTTTCCTGATAACTTGTAAACAAACCTGTCGTTGTATTGACCATCTTTAAATTTAGGTGATATTCAGCCTCTCCACGGCAGAACATCATTGAAGTGCATCATATGACCGATTAGTCTCCCGACGCATAAGAAAAATATCGTGTGATTCCACATTCTCACCCTGCAATAGCTGTGATGCCGTCGATATTCATATCAACAACTTTAAATGCAGTTATCTCCTAACAAAAATGTTCGATCGCAAAAAGGATACAGTTGGGATCTCATCTTAAAATAGATTGGGATCTCACCTCGAAATGAGTAGCAGCATAAGCCGGGAGTTTCCCGGGAGTTTCAGTGCATTGCTATGCTGGCATACGACAGACAATGAACCTATATCAACGCAGCGAAGATCTTTGTAGGCGATTGTGGAATCGTATTCAAAAACATCGCGATTCTAGTCTATATTTACGACTGGTCTTCTTCTAGAAACATTCTGTCGAATTTGAGGTGGTGATTGTGCAGCGCGAAACTGTGCAATATGGGCACGTCTTCATTAATTTTTTTGGCACGTTCCTTTTGCGTTTGATTATTACGGACGTTCTGACTAATTATAGCACGACGCGTACGTCGTGCAAAGTTTGATTGTCTAATAGGAGGCATTAGTCTAGTAAATAACTCTCCCTAAAAACAACCATGTCCTATTCGAAAAATCCAAATTTTTCGAGTTTTCCACCAAGAATTTATCTATTTTTCCATTCGGAAAGTCATGTCGGAATAATAATCTAAAATTTTTCGCAGTTACATCATCCAAAACTATCAAATCATACGACAAAAAGCTAAATTTCGTCGAATAAAAAATTAAAATTTTTCGAATTTTTCTGGAATTTTCCAACAAAATTTTTATATTTTTCCATTTGAAAAGTCATTTGCAATTATTGCACACAAAAAAGCTATTTTCGGTTATTCCAATTTCCCAAAATTTTCTCTCACATAAACCTTCTCCTGGCAATTGCGAACAACCGAAAAAAAATTCAGCAAAATAAAAAAATTAAATTTTTTGCGCATTTCCGGAATTTCCCTAATAATTTTCTATTTTTGCATTCGAAAAGCCATTTCGTAACAATTGCACTAAAATTTTCCGGCTTTTCCTAAGGATTTTTTTGACGCATAAAAAATTCCTGCCAATATTGAAAAAAAATAGAGAAAACTGGGCCAACTCTCTCTCTTGATAAATTACTATAAATTTTATTTTTATATTTATATATTTCACAATAATCCGAAATTTTTCAGCAACACAACGAATTTTGCACCTTTACGTCGTCTGAAATCATTAAATCAAGCGATACAATGGAAGATTTCGTCGAAGGCATCCAAATCTTTCGATTTTTTCTGGAATTTTCCGAGTTTTACAGTTTTTTCTATTTTTCCATTCGAAAAGTCATAATTGTTCGAAAACCGACAAAAATTTAATTTTCGATTATCGAAAAAAAAATCTAATTTTCCGTTTTTTTTCGGAATTTTCCGAGTTTTCCACTGCGAATTTATCTATTTTTCCATTCGGAAAGTCATTTCGGAATAATTATCCGAAAATTTTCGCAAGTTTCAACGTTCAAAACTATCAAATCGTACGACAAAAAGCAAAATTTCGTCGAAAAATAGTATTAAAATTTTTCGAATTTTTCAAAAAAAATTTTTATTTTTCCCTTCGAAAAATCATTCGTAACAATTGCACACAAAATTCCATAAAAAAAGCAATTTTCGGTTTTTATAATTTTCCGGCTTTTCCGGAAGATTTTCCAATAATTTTCTTTTACATAAACCTTCTCCTGGCAATTACGAACAACTGAAAAAAAATTTCAGCAAAATCGGTCCAGCCGTTCTCAATTGATGAATTACTATACATTTTTGCCACCATTTTTATATATATAGATTATTTTGTTAAACTTACCATCCACCATTAAAATCATCAAATCATGCGATAAATGCAAAATTTTGCTTTTCCGTAATTTTTCCGAGTTTTTCGCTAATAATTTTCTATTTTTGCATTCGAAAAGCCATTTCGTAACAATTGCACTCATATTTCCCGGCTATTCCTAAGGATTTTCGCAAAAATTTCTGGCATAAAAAATTCCTGCCAATTAAGAACAATTGAAAAAAAAAATAGAGCAAACTTTCTCTCTTGATACATTACTATACATTTTTCACACTATTTTTATATTTATATATTTCACAATAATCCGAAATTCTTCAGCAACACAACGAATTTAGCACCTTTACGTCGTCTGGAATCATCAAATTAAGCGATACAATGGAATATTTCGTCGAAGGCATCTAAATCTTTCAATTTTTTTTGGGAATTTTCCGAGTTTTCCATTAAGAAGTTTTATATATTTCCATTCAAAAAGTCATAATTGTTCACATTAACATCGCCCAAAATTACCAAAACCAACGATAAGATGCAAATTTTTTTCGAAAAAAATAAGAAATTTTTTTTGGCATTTTCCATAAGTTTCCACGTAAAATTTTCTATTTTTCCATTCGAAAACCGACTAAAATTTAATTTTCGATTTAAAAGATGAAATGCAAAATTTTGCCGAAAAAATTCACATTTTTCGATTTTTTCGGAATATTCCGAGTTTTTCACCGAGAATTTATCTATTTTTCCATTTTGAAAGTCATTTCGGAATAATTATCCGAAATTTTTCGCAAGTTACATCGTTCAAAACTATCAAATCGTACGACAAAAACCAAAATTTCGTCGAAAAATAGTATTAAAATATTTCGAATTTTCCGAATTTTCTAACAAAATTTTTTTATTTTTTCTTTAGAAAAATCATTCGTAACAATTGCACACAAAAAAGCAATTTTCAGTTTTTCCAATTTCCCGGCTTTTCCCGAGGATTTTCCCAAAATTTTCTTTTACATAAACCTTCTCCTGGCAATTACGAACAACTGAAAAAAAATTTCAGCAAAGTCGATCCAGCCGTTCTAAATTGATGAATTACTATACATTTTTGCCACCATTTTTATACCCTCAGCCTACGGGTAGGATGGTATATATCATCTCATACGACCCAAAAGTGTAACACGTAGAAGGAGTCACTTTAGACCCTATGTTAGGTTTTGTTATTTTTGCTTATGTACTTTTTGACGAATAAATGAGAACAGCTAAAGCAGAACTGATACCAGAAATACAATGCTCATAACTTATACCACTTAAAGTTCTATGCTACACATAACATGCTCTAAATGTGATATTAACCCCCAAAAAGTAAAGACAATTTTGTACACCACTGTAACATGGCTCTGTAATTAATTAATGAAGCTGCTGCTACAATAATTTCCCTGTCAGTTGTTTATATGTCTAATATTTGAAGTATTAAATCCGAAAATAGGGTGTGTGGGGGAGATAAACGCTCTCATTTAGAAAATTGCACATTAAGAAGATAATGCGTTAATTTGTGACCATTTGTGTGACACATAGAGGTAAATGATTAAGAAAACTACAACAATCATAGAAACACAAACAAATGTTACTTATAAAGTAAAGTAGTTATCCTGAAATCACTCATGGACCTCGTTTCCAGAAATGTGTTTAACTATCTGAAGCTGTTCTCTGTAGCTGTTATCCGTTACGGTAATTGAAGTTGAATTTCACAGTAGTCACTAGAAAGCATAAGAGTGTTTCAACATTCAGAGTCAAGTAGTTACACAAAAATCCCTACATATCAAGTTAAAAGGATTTTGAATTGTATCTGTTAAGTTAATTAAAGTTCTGTTTAGTCAGTTTAAATTTAATTCCACAGTAATCACTTAAGAAGTTTAAGTTCTTTTCCAGCAATGTCAGGTCGTTTTTCAAGAAATACTATCGTACAGCTTGGGGGCGGTTTTAAATCGTAGCATTATCCAGTTCTATTGAATTTATTCTGCAATAACTTCATTAGAATTGTAACAAATTCGCAAAAAGCACGAACACCAATTGCTAAGGTCAGATGATCTATTTAATCGCTAAATGTCATGGAGGGGTTTTGGAAAAATGGGAAATTACACTGATTAACAAATGTTATCCTCTGAAGTTTTCTTTCTATATATTCGTTTTTAATAATAAAAACACGTAGTTTTTTTTTATCACATATGAAATTTATTTGGTTAAAAACGTAATGTGGTTAGTATATTAAAGGTTTATATTTTTCGCGAATATTTGGTTTCCTGTTGTTTTATATAAATTGTCGGAAGAAACACATCAGCAAGTTTCACAAGTGGTAAATACTTCGAAATTTTCTTTCCAGGGAATTGCCAATTTTCATGTTATGAGGGACAAGTTGTATTACACAGTGCAACAACCAATTTGGGGGGTGAGAAATTCCAAGTTACGGTACTATGACAGTATAGTAAAACCCCTAAATTTCTTTGCGTTCCCAGACCTTTCATATTTTCCATATCTTGATGTTTGGTCGTTTAGTTTTCCAGCAATAGCTAAAGAGCCATTGAAAAATTCTTTTCTGATTCTTCGGCAGAATTGTAGCTAAAACATAAATAAATAATTTCTAATTATCGAATGAAATCTTGAAAAAATTGTCATTACCATCCTTTTTCATATTTTTTATCCCAATAACTCCTAATATCTGGCAATATAAAGGATGTCTCATCTGTGATAAGCAGAAAACTGGTCATTGCAGATGATCACGAATGACGAGCCTGACCCAAGTTCTTACTTACTGCAAGGCAAAAAGTGGAAGTAAAGAAGTACATCTTTACGAGCTCCGACAAAGGAGTCTGAAGAAGGAGGAGGTCAGATATGCCCAGGGCGGTTTGCCTTAGGTAAACAGCCTGTCCGTTTGGGTAAAGAACAGCTTTGCTGTGCCACGTTGTGGCTTTGGTTAATTAAAAAGAAACACAGGTAAACTTAAAGTGTAATGCTCGAGAAAAATGAAGCTGGGCATCTCTTGATACCGTACGAGTCTTGCATCTCTCATTGTGCATTTTACGGAATCTTAGTTGAGTGTGGCGTGGGATTCTCAGCGTGTTGGCGAATAGATAGCGCCAAACCTCTAACAAGGGTGTAACAGCGATTGCAGGAACACTGTTACGTTGTAATTGTATCAGACTCTTTGAGCTCTTCCTATCAAGTCGTGCAGTAACCATTCGTTTTATTTTTGTTTTATGTCTAAAGCGTGATAACCGTAGTGTTATAATTTGATGATGCCAGCCGGTTGGAGTACCATTGGTACCTAGCAGAAGTTGATTTGTTGCGGTCAGCCAGATGTGGAGCTTTGATCCTAGCAGAAGGTGAACAAAGTGTTGATGACAGATTGCTTCGGTATTTTGATGGTAAAAGTGGTGCCGGCCGAATGGAAACTTCGGTTCTAGCAGATGGCGGCGTGGAGCATAATTGCAGTTTGCGTTAGTGTTGAGGATGGAATGGTTACTGCCTATGTAACTAAATAATAGAAATAAAATAACATCACTTAGCAAATAATAACAGTAAGGGCCAAATCAGAAGGAGTGCAAGGCTTGTCACTTCCCGCTTGTTCGGAAAAACTACAATAGACGTCTTTTCTGTAGTTAATTCGTCGATGATAACACTCAGTACTTACTAATTTATACTTTTTATAGTATACATCATTAACGATTTCGTTTAACTGCGTATATACTTATTTCATTAATCCAAAGTAAGCGAGCATTGCGCCAATTGACTCCCATGCGCATTACTAGGGGATAGTAAAATAAACAGACATATTTATTTTAATATTTTTTTTTTACTCTTCTCTTCTCTTTTTTAAGTGCCGTTATTCTCTGATGTGTTTGTAGCTAATAAAAAAAAATAATTTAATGATCGGTATGTTAAAACGTGGTTGAAAAATTCCATTCAGTGTTTGATCTGGAAATGTAAAGTCAGCATATGTGTTAGAAGTTTTTTGTGTTTGAACGCAAAGTTCTCCCGGCGTTTCTTTAGTATGGGATATAAAAGTAGCGTTCCTCAAAATGCATGAATAACTTTACCACTTGTTAACCGATTTTTACAAACAAATCTGCGCTTTAGTCGTAAAAGCAAACTCTTTCTAAATAACAAAACCAACATTAGGGTATTCTAATAAAATTGTGGCTAAAAACATCTTCAAACTTAAAAAATAGTGAAAAAATCCGAAAAGTATGAATTATTGACGCTAAACAAGACAGTTATAGGAAGATATCTATATATAAATATATTTCGTTGGAAATTTCAAATCAAATTTCAAATTCAAATCAAACAAAAAAAACTGAATTCAAGGTTTTTTTTAACCGTGTCAATATTTTGGAGGTGTTAGGAAAATGTTGTATGCATATTCATATTGTACTCGACCAGACCTACACCATACACTATGTCACTTCCCAAGTTCCTTTAAATTTTTCCATTCTGTAGTTGTATACTATTAACGAACTAGTTCACTCCACTTTATTATCTATTTCATCATATAATTGGTATCGACGAATGTTATTACGAATTACCATTAGTGTTTTCGTTAATGTATGGTAAGTGAGAGGGTGGCGATTGTATACCTCCTATGGCATCCCTATGTTAAATTCGTCAATCAAACGTATGGCGGGTATAATGACGAGGAAGTACTGTGTCATTCCTGGTAATCGATGGTATCATTACATACGTAATGCTTACCAAGACAAGCGGGTTGTCAGTCACTTTGGTACACCCACATAAGAGTAATGAACAGTTTGAATATTTTGTGGCGTATTGAGAATTAGATCCGGGCCTAATCAGCGGCATAGTAGCATGTTCTAGTGGGGTGGAGCCCACCATTTGGTCAAGTCTACACGACGATACTAGATCTAAAACACAAACGTCTAATGTAGCGTACATTGTACCGAGTTTACATATAGTCCTACACACACATCAGTGATCAACGGCGGTGGCAGTTTTCAGCTCTATTCGTGTATTTTTTTTGTCTTACAGTATGCTATGCCATCGTAAATACAATAAAACCAGTAAGAAAGTTTCAGTCGGGCAACCCGACTTACATATAACCTCACCCTCAGTAAAACAAAAAAATTTCTATTATTTTGCTATTATTACTCGATTTCTAAAGTGGCCGGAGTTGTACATTTGTATGGGAGGTACCAGAAGGGGCGTGTCTCCAAAACTTTATCTTATTATAGCTTTACTTAATACAGAATTTGGTCGCGATCGCGTTGGGTGTATTGATATTATTACTCCATCTCTAAAGTGGACGGAAAGGTACATTTGTATGAGGCGTCGCTAGACTTCCAGATTTTTTCCAAAACTTTATCCTGCTTGAACTCTACTAAATACATAATTTGGGCGCGATAGCGTTAGGTCTATTAATTTTATTAATCGATTTCTAAAGTGGGCGGTACCATATGTGTATGGAAGGTACCAGATGGGACGTGGCTAGCCTTCCAGTTTTTTTCTTAAAAACTGTAGCCTGCTATAGCTTTACTAAATGCAGAGTTTGGGTACGGTCGCGGTGGATTTATAGATATTTTTACTCCATTTCTAAAGTTGGCGAAAAGGTACATTTGTATGGGAGGTACCAGAAGGGGCGTGGCTAGACTTCAAATTTTTATTCCAAAACATTATCCTGTTATAGCTGTAGTAAGTACAGAATTTGGGTATGATCCCGTTGGGTGCATTGATATTATTTCTCGATTTCTAATGTGGGCGGAATGATGTATTTGTATGGGAGGTACCAGAAGGGGCCCATTTGCAATACCATGTAGCACATTTGCAATACCGTAGGTAGTTTTGGATACTTATTACCTCGTGCAAAATTTCAAAACATTTGGTTGTGTCAGACAGACGGACATGGCTCAAACAACTTAAATAGTCATGAATCGAATTTGGTTCAAAGAAACCTACGGTCTTAAGTGACTCCTTCTATGTGTTACACTTTTGGGTCGTATCAAATGATATATACCCACATCCCTAAGGGTGATGGTATAAAAATTTGGCCTGAGAACGCCAAACCCTTTGGTGGTTTTACTATACTGGCCTAGTACCTTCACCCTGACTTGAAATTTCTCACATCCCGAGACACTTACTTACTTAGCTGGCACTTCTTTGCAAACCCACAGGATTTTATACCGCACGTAGAAAAATATTATAACCGCCCCGATCTTCTGCGCTTCTTCTCCAGTTAGTCACACTAAGTACCGTAAGGTTCTCAGTAACCTGGTCTTTCCAACGGAGTCTTGGTAGCCTTCGTCCAGGCGTACAACATGACCTAGCCAACGCAACCTTAATACACCTTAATACGTCTGACAACGTCAATGTCGGTGTACAGCTCGTACAGCTCGTACACCTCATGATTAATACGACGCCGTTACTCTCCGTTAACGATGCTGCTCCCATATATTTTACGGAGTTTTTTTCTCTCTAATACAGCCAGAACCGATTCATCCGCTTGAGTCATAACCCAGGATTCTGAACCATACATCAAGAGAGGTTGAACCAGTATCTGGTATAGCTGTATTTTTGTTCGTCGTGAGAGGGCTCTGTCATTGAATCGCTTGCGTTTATTGGCAAGCAGGATTCTTCTCCGGATTTCGAGGCTCGATTATTTCTTTTGTTGATGGCGGAGCCTAGGTAGATAAAATTATCTACCACCTCGAAATTATAGTTGTCAACGTTCACGCAGTTCTCAAACGAGTAGATTCTTTGTTCGTTGAAACTAATAACTTCGTTTTGTCATCGTTCACTTTCACTGATTCCTTCTGTATACCTGAGAATGCTGCAGTCACATCCCGCAGTTTTCGACCGATGATGTTTACGTCATCAGCGTACGCGAGTAGCATGTGGCTTTTGTAGAATATCGTGCCACTCGCCTTGTTTTAGGCCTCGTCTGGTGTAGAATGGCTCCGAAAGGTCCTTGCCAATCTTCATTCAAGACTTCGTGTCAATCAGCGTCAGTCCGCAAAGACGTATCCGCTTCGCAGGAATACCAAACTCAGCCATGGCTTCGAGTTATTTCTGCCGTATCGGGTTGTCGAAGGCAGCTTTATAGTTGACGAGAAGATGGTACGTGTCGATCTGTTTTTCTTGGGTCTTTTCCAGGATTTGCCGAAATGTGAATATCTGGTCTGTTGTTGATTTACCAGGCCCGATCAGATTGGACAACACTGGCTTTAGTCTTTCACATAGCACACTCGACAGGACCTTATATGCGATGGGTAAAAGGCTGATCCCACGGTAGTTGGAGCACACACTTTGATCACCTTTTTTCAGCACAGGACATAATACGCTTAAATTCCAATCGGCGGGCATGCACTGTTTAAGCCAAACCGTTCGTAGGAGCTAGTACATGCTAGTTATCAGCTCCTCGCCACCGAAAGAGCTCTGCCGGAAGTCTGTCGGCACCTCGGCTTAACTTGGTGGTGGGCAATCTAAGCCGTCGTCGACAATTGGCGTGATACCTTCACGTGCGCTGCCTTCTGGAACCAGCAGCTGCTGGAAGTGTTCTCTCCATATATGCAGCACACTGCGTATCTGTGACCAGATTTCCATCCTTGTCCTTATAGGAGGGCAGCCCATTACCGTAGCCTTTTGCTCTTACTTTCTGTTAAAATTTTCGGGCCCACCTCTATCCCTATATCTCTCTATATCCTCGTTCTTCCGTTCATTCATTTGACGTTTTTTTTTCGCCTAAATAGCTGTCTTGCCTGTTTTACATTCTCCTTGTGCCGTTCCCTAACAGCACGGGTTACAATTGGCTGTAGCGTTGCCCTATAAGCAGCATCCTGTTCCTCAGACGCTATGCGACATTCTTTATCGTACATAGATTCGTCTGAGCGCCGTTTTTCATATCCTAGCACGGTTGTTGTCATGCAATGCGCAATATGCTGCCACTGTGTATCGGGAACGTCAGAAGTAGAGACGTTGTGTCCTAGAAGTTGGGACAGCTGGTTGGAGTAGGCAGTAACTATCTCTGAGGTTTGCAGCTTCGCGATGTCCAGCTTTCTTTGTGTTTGGTTACGTGCGTTTTTCGCTCTGGTCAATCTTGTCCGCACCTTGGCTGCAACCAGGTAATTAGCCGAGCCAATATTAGCACTACACCCCGAAACAATGACTCCGAAAATGTTCCATGGTGTTATGAATATATGTTCGGGTATCGAACTTTATGTTTTGCATGTGAAATTATGTCTTGGGGTGGGCCGTTGCGTGATGATTACAACACATGACCATCATTGGAGCGAACCAGGGTTCGATTCCATTCTCAGTCGTCAACATTTCTTTCACTACCGTTTCTCTTGATGAGTAGAGAGCAAATTCGCACTGAAAGCCTAGTCTAAGATCCTCAACCACCTAACTTTCACATTATTCTATAAACAAGTAGGTGCCTTTGTGTGAGTCAAAAAATAGATAGAGTATTAATTCACAATAACGGGAGAAGCTTTCTCATTCTTTATACATAGGGTTTAAGGGAAATTAAGTTTCCCAAAGGATCATATATGGTACCAACAGTGATCTAAAGAAAAAGCCTATTTTTAATTTGTATAAAGATTTCAAAAGAATTCACAATTTTTAAATGTGCGGAGTAAATTTCTTAAGTTTACCCTATGTATGCAGAATATTAAAAGTAAACTGCTTTCATTTAAAATTTGTTTTCGAAAAAATTTTAGTTTTTGCGGTGAAGTGCAATAGAGCCAATAAAGCCACAGGAGGAGTGAAATAAAGCCATTATGGCATTATTTCACCTTTGACAATTTTTTGGATAAAATGTATCTAGTATGTTTGTTTGCGCTCCCAGGTCTAGCTTCATAACCAGTGTTGCCAGAAGCCGGCAAAAAAAATATGCTAAAACTAAAAAAAAAAAGTGCAATTTAGTAAAAAAATATGCTAAAAAAGCCAAAAAAATAGTGCAATTCTTAAAAAACCAGTGCTAGTTTTTTTTTTAGTAAAATATACGTTCTTGCGAATTTTATGTTTATTAAACATTTACATTTATAAAGAAATTATATCTATAAAAGTTAAGTTACTATTTGATTTTAAAAAAGCGTTTAAATTTATAATAATCTAGTGGGCCCAGGCAATGCTCCGCTATTGCAT